>JABUQX010047583.1:10000-16516 GCA_015478945.1 Trachelipus rathkii | reverse complement strand
ATATTATCATAATACGGTCTTTAGTAATGGAAAGATTATTAGTATCTTTTTGGCTTATGTAAAAAAGTAACAAGATTACATACTATTTACTCTAATATTGATGCAAAACCCTAATTGTAATAATTTGATGGAGAAAATTCAAATATTTTGTCAGTTCCACGGATATATATATATATATATGATATATAAATATAATATATATATATATATATATATATATATATATATATATATATATATAGTTAATTTATATATATATAATATAATATATATATATAGTATAGTTATATATAGTATATATATATATTATAGAAATATAAGTGTATATATATATATACTTTATATATATATATATAATATATATAATATATAGATATATATAGTATAATATTATATATATATATATATATATATATATATATATATATATATATATATATATGTGTGTACAATCACCTGTCATCTTTTAATAGAAAATATCTTAAGCACAGACATGACAAAAAACTAAAAGCAAATTTCGTATCCGATCGCACACCTATAGAGTCATCCATAGACACCACACCACTCCTCTCCTTCATACAAATTATATAATGGAATCCCCTAGGGAGCCATTCTTTTACTTATACTTATGACCTTTTTATGCATGACCTCCCTCCTCTCTCTTCCCCCTTCCATTAAAGTTAATGGTTATTCTGATGATTTAAGAATCATAGCTCAGAATCCCTATATTAATATAGCATGCAGAGAGCTGCAGCAACAATATTTAAAATAATTGGAACAATGGCTAATAACAATCAGAATGACTGCGTCGCCTCAAAAATCTACTTTAACCTTACTCACTCCAGAGAGGAGAGAATTTAACGTCCCTATCAAACAATAAACTCCCTCTCAGGTCTCAACAAACAACCCATCATCCTAGGTTTGACTTTTCATACACATATGACATTCACTCTCCACTTCAACAACATCACTTCAAGAGTCACATATAGATTAAATGCACTGAAAACACTAACTGTAACATACTCTGGCCAACATAAAGAAACTCGCAATGGTACACGGACAATACTTCCTCTCCTTCCTAAATTATGGATCACCTTCCTGTGCTCCCATAATATCACAATCCAATATTCAGAACTTAGAAACTGTGCATAATAAAGGTCTCAGGGTAATAACAAACTGCCTTCCCTCTACACCCATGCCCCATCATGGTCTTACTAGATCAGCACACAAGAGGTATCTGCGTGGCTAATTAAAATTCTATCATGCGTTGACGTGGTTGGCTTGCCTATTTCACTGTAAATCATCTCGAGAGTGAGAGTTCCCACTATCTATCTATAACTTACAACAGAGCTTCAATTAGTTATGGATTTTTTGTGTATACTATTTAGTTATGTCATAGTGCATATTATAAAGCGACGATATCCTATACAGCACACCATTCTCAAAATACTTCCATTACTAAACACATTCACACACAATTAACTCTTAAGATCGATCTCCGCATATCCAAATAACACCATAGTTCAAACACGTACCCCCGAAATATCCCTTCCGTGACAAAGTTTGGACCGTCAAACCCGCGTAATGCTGTCCCGTTTCCACTCTGTGCACCATTCCTCCCCTCCCGTCAAGAATACATATTTAAAATCAATAAAGCACCCTCTACCAATGTCAAAGATGTTTTTTTCTAGACTAACGATGATTCAGGACATCTCTTGCTAGACTTTCGTAACTTAACGGACATCAGAAACAACTTCAGCAATTTTTTTCTAACGCATTTTTGTGGTGGCACAATATCTCGAGGTAACCCGTTTCTCTTACGAGAGGAACGTGGGCGACAAAAGAATATATATCATATATATATAATATATATAATATATATATATATAATAATATATATATATATATACTATAATATATAGTATATATATATAATATATATATATATATATATATATATATATATACTATATATAGTATATATAATATATATATATATATAATATATAGTATTATATATATATATAGAGAAGAAGAGAGAGAGAGAGAGAACGCCATATTTTTTTTTTTTTTTTTTTTTCTAAGTCTTTTTTTTGTGGCAAAATTTGAAGGAAAAAACACAGAAAAAAAAAAAAAAAGAGCTCACTCAGTCATTTCCAAATGTGCCAAATAAATTAAAGGCTCAGTTAAAAAAAAAAAGAAGTTATATATTTGATTGGATGGCCAGCAAGTGTTTTAATTTTAAATATTCTTAAATGGGAATCTGTTTTAAAGGTTATTCTATTATTATAGTGCCAGATCCACTCGGACGTTGGTAATGATATGTCTATATTCTTTTTCTTTTGCTGTTAGCAATAGTTTACTTTTGTTATTGCCTTTGCCAATAACTTTTGCCAACCTATCCTTGTATGTCATCGTTGGTATTCCTCTAGGCCAGGGGTCGGCAACCTGCGGCTCGCGAGCCACATGCGGCTCTTTGGATGTGAAGCTGCGGCTCTTTAGTTCCATACGCAAATATTATTTATTTAAAAAAAAAAAAGTTAAAAATCGATCGTTCTGAATCGATGACAGCAGATGACAAGTTTTGCAATTATTTACTAAGACTTAGTAAATAATTGCAAAACTTGTCATCTGCTGTTTTGGATACCTAAATAATAATTTTAAAAATTCTTTATTACAGCTTCACCGCAAGCATGGCATCTACAAAAAAAAAAAAAAAAGAGAAGAACTGAAGAAGAGCATCGAGAATTCAATCGGGATTGGACGGAGTCGTTCGCTTTCATATGCAACTCAGATGGCCTTCCGACTTGTCTCATTTGCCACGAAAAACTCGCACACAATAAGAAATCAAATTTAGAGAGACACTTCACTAAAAAAACATACTCAGTTTGCTAGTAAATATCCAGCCGGCGAAGAACGAAAAAAAGCTGTCGACGAGCTCCAAAAACAAAAACAGCAATCAAGTTCCATGTTAAGTAACTGGACGCAATCTACAAGTAATGTTAATCTGGCAAGCTTCGCGGTATCACTAGAAATTGCAAAAAAAGGCAAACCATTCACAGATGGTGAGTATGTCAAAGATTGCTTCATACGTGCATCTGAAGAACTGTTTCGTGATTTCAAAAACAAACCAGAAATCTTGAAAAAAAATCAAAGATTTGCCACTATCCGCTAAAACAGTACAAGATAGAATAGCTAAAATGTCTTCAAATGTAACATATTTGCAGGTGGAAGATATTCAACTTTCTTCTGCCTTATCACTTGCTATAGATGAGTCTTGCGACATAAAAGACACGGCACAAGTTGCCCTTTTTGTCAGGTATATGTCTTCCCAAGGTCCAAAAGAAGAACTTCTAGGATTGCTACCGCTCTCGGGACAAACTAGAGGGGAAGATATAGCGAATGCCGTGCAAAAATGCCTTGAAGACAATAAGATCGATTTAAATAAAATCGTTTCAATAGCAACTGATGGAGCCAGAAGTATGACAGGAAAAAATAAAAGGGCAACAACGATTCTTCAGAGCAAAATAAACCACGAAATTCTTACGTTTCACTGCATAATACACCAAGAAGCGCTTTGTGCCCAAACATTTCCGGCCGAAATAGTTGAGGTCATGAATTTGGTAATCAAGATTGTTAACAGCATCTTGTCAAAAGCACTCTACCATCGTCAGTTTAAAGAATTCTTAAACGAAATGGAGACTCAGTATTCCGACCTCCTTCTTCACAATAAAGTGCGATGGCTTTCCAAAGGTAAGGTGTTGAAACGTTTTGCTTTGTGCTTGAATGAAATAAATACATTCCTAAATGAAAAAGGCATTAATCACCCTGAATTAGAGAACGACAAATGGTTGCAAAAATTTTACTTTATGGTGGATATCACAGCGAAATTAAATGAGCTGAATCTAAAACTGCAAGGAAAGGGAAACCCAGCCTATGTTTTGGTAGAAGAATTGGTTTGTTTTGAAGAAAAATTAATTCTTTTTGCAGAAGATATTCAGAGCGGTAAATTACTTCATTTTCAATTTCTAAAGCAATATCGCGATAAAACCAGTGCAACTGTTGACACGAATTACTTCAGCACAGTTATAAAAAAATAAAGATGAATTTGCTGACAGATTTGAGCAATTCAAAACCAACAAAACCACTCTAGCATTCATAGTAAATCCTCTCAACACAAATAGTAACGAAATCCACATTGAGCCATTTGGAATTGATACTGGATCTCTAGAAATGCAATTGATCGATTTAAAAAGTAAAGCTTTGTGGAGTGGAAAATTTACAGAGTTGAAAAGCAAGTTGGAAGAGTTGGAGGTCCAGAAATGTATGTACGTAACGCAACAAAAGTGGACAGCTTTAAAAGAAATGCCGTGAGTTGAGGCACTTATATTCGACGCATGGAATAGTCTTCCAGATTGCTACAGTGAGGTGAAGAAGTTGGCATTTGGAGTGCTGACTATCTTCGGATCGACATATTCGTGCGAGCAAGCGTTCTCTTGCATGAATATAATTAAAAGTAAAGTAAGAAGCCAACTAACAAATGAAAATTTAGAGTCGTGTTTGAAACTTAAAACAACAAGTTATGAGCCAAATTTATCCAAACTTTCTAAAACCATGCAAAGCCAACGCTCCCATTGAATTTGTTTGCTCAAATGTATGTTATTGTTTTTTTTTTATTTTAAGTACAAGTTACATTGTTTAGTAAAGTTTAAATTTTCTACTTGAATAACCATGCAAAGCCATCGCTCCCATTGAATTTGTTTGCTCAATTGTTTGTTATTGAAGTACAAGTTAGTGTTGTAAGTAAATGTTTGTTTTAATTTTTTACTTAAATAATAAGTAATTATCTAATAATGCCATATATATATATTATCTAATTTGTTGTGAAAAACACTACTTATATATGAATAAATAGATATTTTTTCTTATGAATAAATAGATATTTTTTCTTATGAATAAATAGATTAGTTTTTTTTTTATCAAAAAACTTTATTTATTGTTGGCAAGAAAAAATTTTGTGGCTCTTTAAAAACTTTGAAATTTTGTAAATTGTAATTTTTTACTCTTCCGACTCAAAAGGTTGCCGACCCCTGCTCTAGGCTATCTTCTCTCATAATTCCATGATGTACAATCTTTAGTTTTTGCTCCCTCATGTGTCCCATAACCCCGAACTTTTGTTTGTTTGTTTTTTTTTTTTTAATTTATTTTGAACCATTCATTCTTTGGAAAATATGCTTATTTGCTACTATTTTTGTCCACGAAACTTTAAGTACCATCGTCCATAACTACATTTAAGCTGCCTGTATCCTCCTTTCATTTGTTTTGTTTAGAATCCCTGTCTCACATTTATACAATTGTTTTGACCAGTCATAAATCTTTTCCTTGCATTTTCTGAGGTCTTGCTTTGTCACCAATATTATTTTAACCTTTAAAACGGATTCTCGACTTTGTGTATCCTTCTCTTAATTTTATTTCTCTCATTTTCTCATTTTTCATTCCAATTTGTCAAGCTTTACAGGTAGTCAACCCATCGATCTGTTTCGTCAAGGTTTTCTATACTCGAATATTAACTCCAGAGCTTCAGTCTTTCGTTAGCATTTTCATCATTTTTAGTTTTTGCTTTGTTAATTTTCAAACTTTCGTCCTACGTATCCATCCATCGTAGTTGATATTCTCTACCGATTCAGTAAAATATTTGAATGAAGTCCGAGATTTTCTTGAATATCTGCGTGTTCTACATCAATCATGTATATTAAGGTTTTCCGATAATTTATTTACATTTCATTATATAAAAAGAATAAGGAAAGGTTATATAATATATAATAATATATATATAAAAATATTTTTTTTACAGCATACACATATCAATATTCAAATGAACATTTGCTTTTTAGAAGATTTTATCAGGAAAAAATTGTTCAGTTAATTTAATAGAACTTATTTTTCTTCATTTCTAAATATTTTATAGTTTTTATAAACTCAAATGTAAATTACCCTCAAATATATTAACAAGAGCAAATTAAATTATATACTAAGAATAAAAATATGCTTTCGAAGTATTCAGTTTTACTGCTTATTAGTAATTTTCGGTTAAAAAACGAGGATTGGGATATTATCAACATGGCAAATATAATTATTTGTGTAGAGCTTAGAGACTCGAAGATATTTATTTGCGTTATTAAAAGTCAAGAAGTTATTTAGAAATATCCTTTGGTGTTCCTTAATATATATATATAATATATATATATATATTATATATAATTATATATATATATTATATATATATTATAAATATATATATATATATATATATATATATATTATATATATATATATATATATATATATTATATATATATATATATATATTAAAATAGCAATCTTTTTGAATTAATGATGTTTTCTTAATAAATAACACGTTATGATTAAAAAATTGTAAAGAAATATGAAATATGGTGAAAATATAAAAAAAATATTGAAACGAAATTATATGAAAATATGAAAATATAAAATATT
>JABUQX010047582.1:12500-54280 GCA_015478945.1 Trachelipus rathkii | reverse complement strand
TACTACTACTACCTGATTGTTATTAAAACTACAACTACTACTACTACTACAACAACTACTACTACCCTGATTGTTATTACAACTACTACTACTACTACTACTACTACTACTACTACTACTACTACTACTACAACAACTACTACTACTACTGTTATTACATAACTACTACTACTACCACTACTACTACAACAACTACTACCACGACTGTTCATCCCCTTTCGTTATTATTATAATTATTACTATTATTATTATTATTATTATTATTATTATTATTATTATTATTATTATTATTATTATTATTATTATTATTATTATTATTATTATTATTATTATCCACCCAACCCCCCTTAAGCCCTAACCGACTTTGTATATTTACATACACTTGTGCGAGCCGTAGGCTGGTCCACACACACACACACACACACACACACACACACACACACACACACACACACACACACACACACACACACACATCTACATTTTAAAAGCGATTTGAAGAGCTACCCTTCAAGAGATAAGCGATTCTTTTCACAACCATGCCTATCACTCAAATAGCCCGCACTGTCACTTCAAGTTTTTATATTCTCTAACGCCATTTTTAAACCAGGTATTTCAAACTTAATATCAAAGGACTCATCAATGAGCAAAGCAAATGGAAACTGGTTTCTGCCAGGCAGATCAATAACAAAGGAGCTAAGAAAGAAAGTTTTTTCTTTCGATGAAATAAAACTATGTATGTCATAGCTAATACTATACAAAGTTTTCAAGTCTAATAGCTGCCCTGCAACTTTAGAACTAACATAACTTCGTTCCGATCCAGAGTCTAAAAGAGCTAACAAACGGCACTGCTTACCCCCTTGGTGCAAAGTGATTTCTATAAATGGGAGGAGATAGTTTTGTTCACCCTTATTAAAATTAATGCAAAGATAGGACATAGTTTGACCGCTAGAATTATTAGAATGCCCCTGTTTACATAAAGCAGAAATATGAGTAAAAAGTTTACAATACATGCAAGCGTAATCTAAAAAGCCCCCTTGATTACCCGGACATTCTTCAGTAGCATGCTTGGCACTCGAGCAAAACTTACAAATATGCAGCTGGTCACAGCGTTCTAGCCTAGATTCAATGTCTGTGTAAGATGGACATTTATTCATGCTATGACCTGCCATGCTGCAAAATTTACATGGGAAAGCTGAATTAGCTGCTTTGCTTCTAAAAGGAACATTAGATTTGGCAGACTTTTGGGTAGTCTTAAAGTTTTCAAGGGTACCTTTAGAACCATTGGGGGTGGAGTTCTTTTCATTATTACTATGGCCCTTGTTTTGACCACCATTAGCATGCTTATTATTGTTAAATTTATTATATTTAAAACTATTATTATTAGGGTTATTATAATAATTACTCTTGTGTCTGCCAAATTTACTATTCCTAAAGTTATTACTTTCATGCTTGGCTTGTGACCTCTGCATCAGCTCCAAGCGTTTCATTAAGGTAGACGAATTCTCAAACACGTCATTTATACTTGGGTAATTAGTTAAAGTTTTATCGATTAACAAATTTATAAACCTAGGAGGTAATTTATTAACTACGAGTGAACTAATCATTTTAAAACCTGCAGTATCAGGAGCAAGGAAATCTAACCCGTAGGACTTTAGGTCATAAGCTAAAGCCTTAACCTCATTAATAAAAGATTTCACCTCGGCTAAATTATCTTCAGAAGGAGGAGAAATGTCTAATAGCCTAACAATTATTTTTTCTACTATGAAGTCTCTATCAAGAAACTCCTTCTTTAAAATATCTAGAGCAATCGTGTAATTAGAGCCTTCAGGACTCAAATGTTTAATCATTTCATAGGCCACATCTCCCAGATTGCTTATCAAATGTATAAGCTTCTCCTCATTTGTATAAACCGGGTTACCATCTATTACAGCTTTAAACTTAGACAAAAAACGGGAGAATGCTAACTTATCTGCTTCATCACCCTCAAACTTCCCTATCTGAATTGGAGGCTCTTTTGCACTCCTAAAAAGGTTCAAACTAGAGACAGTTCTATCAGATACATTAGAATTAGGGCCTACAGTAGAGTTAGAAAAGGGTGTTTCAGAGTCTTCACTAGCAATAGAAGGAGTATTAGGCTTTGTTAAGTTGTCAGATAAAGTGGCAATTTGTTCTTCTAAATCTAATTTATAATCAAACATACTGTTACGCTCACTTACATAAAATTCATTAAGACTTTTAAATTTAAGTATATTTGACAAAATACTTTTATCTGTCTTCTCCAAAGACTTTAAATAACCTTTCAATTCAGATATTTTATCTTTATTAAAAGAGGGACTACCGCTAGTTCTTAGTCTAGCTATAATTGCCTCCATCCTTCTTTTTAAATCGTCTCGTTCTACAATGTGAAGATTATTAAGTAACTGGCATTCTTCCATATCAGCCATAGTGATAGTATAAAAACAATGACTAAGTGAATTTAATATTTCTCAAAAAACAACTACGTTATAATTTTACTCAAAGTTTAGGCAACGTACTCCAAGTATCGAGGAAATTCAAAAGCTATATATAAGGTGAGTAATAATTAAATAGCATGAGCTAATAAGAATAATTAAGATAGACGTCCTCGTTAAAATTCTTGGAAAGTTATTAGCTGCGTTTCCAGAAGCCCGACTGCAGCCCGGACGGGCACTCAGGCGCACATGCATCGTTTTCAGAGCCCGTTTGCGCACTTCTACGTCATGTAAACGTCACAGACAGGCGCCCGTTCTTACATCCTCGAATTCGGGAATTAGCAAACGGGCGGGCGCGGAGGAATATTTTGTTTACAAACAAATCTTTATATAAAGCACGTGGCGGAAATGATTTGCCAAAAGATTTTTAATATTTTAGTTAACTTTTATGCTAAGGGTACTAATATATCGTATCATTTCATAAATTATATACATATAAGTACAAGAGTATATTATTTTAATAGCTAGTGATATTTTAATAGCAGATTTCAGTACGTACATTTATTAGGCCACACCCACTTATTATTTTGTAGGGAGTATGGCCGATATTGACAAGCCTAAATTGAATGGATCCCGTTTAATTTTTTTTTATATATATATATATATATATATATATATATATATATATATATATATATATATATATATATATATATATATATATATATATATATATATATATATATATATATATATATATATATATATATTATTATACAAACACTTATTCCCGCTTAAGCGGGGTAGTGGTACGTGCAGCTTCCCTAATTCATATTTTCCTTCATCTCGCCCCCACCCACCTCCTCCATTCCTTTCTATCTCTCGCCAACGCCCTACCTTCCTCCACCCTCATCCCTCTCTCTTCCAGCATTTCCTTTATTCCATCCATCCATCTTCTTCTTGGTCTCCCCCTTCCTCTCCTTCCTATCCCCTCCGCCTCCCAAACTCTCCTAACCACCCTCTGTTCCTCCATTCTCTCCAATGTCCAAACCATCTTAACATTCCCTTCTCCGCTCTTCTCACCAAACCATTCCTCCAATCACATCTCTCTCTTATCACCCTATTCCTAATCCTCTCTCTTTTACTAACCCCACACACCGCTCTCAACCCTTTCATCTCAAACACTTCCAACTTCTTCTTGGACCTAGCATTTAACCCCCATGTTTCACACCCATATAGTACCGCTGGAACACAAATTTTTCAAACATACTTATCTTAAGTTTAAGTGATAAATCCCCCTCTTTCCATAATTCCCTCAGACCACTCAATGCTCTCGTTCCCTCTCCTACTCTGTGATCAATCTCTTCCTTCATCCCTCCTTCCTTACCCAAATCCATCCCTAAATATCTAAAAACCTTTACTTCTTCTAAAACTACACCTCCTACTCTAATCCCTAACCCCATCCCCTCATCTGTTTCCTCCTCCTCAAACACTAACACTTTACTCTTACCTGGATTTATCTTAAGACCCTTTTGCCCACACACTCTCTCAAACTCCCTCACCAAATACCTCAGACCTTGTACTCTTCTGCCACTAAGGCAGCATCATCCGTAAACAGCATCATGTTCACTTCCCATCTATCACCCTATCCATCAATTCCTAATTTCTCCTCCTCTCATCATTCCTCTAAAGACACTTTCATAAATAAATTGAAAAGTTACGTAGACATTATTAATATCCCTGTCTCCCAACTTTACTCCAAACATCTCTACTCTCCCTCCTAATATCACACACATTCTACTATTCCTATAAAAGGCCCTAATACCTTTACCTAATTTACCCCCTATTCCATATTCTTCCAGCACCCTCCATAATTCCCCCCTCTTCACTCTATCATATGCTTTCTCCAGATCTAAAAAACACCCATACATTTTCCCTTTCTTTTCTATACCTTTCTCCACAAGCATCTTCATTGTGAATACTTGATCCACACCCTCTTCCCACCCTAAATCCTCCTTGTTCTTCCCCCATTCTCTCCTCCGTTAAATCTCTCACCCTCTCAATTAGTATTCTCCCATACACTTTCCCTACTACACTCAAAAGACAAATACCTCTATAATTACCACACTCCATCCTATCCCCTTTCCCTTTATAAAGGGGAACCAAACAACCATCCTCCCAATCCTGTGGAACTACTCCCTTCCTCCAACATAAATTATATAACCTATAAAGCCATTCCTCCACCCCTCTGCCTCCCATCTGTAACATTTCCATACTCACACCATCTAGACCTGTGGACTTTCCTTTTTTTCCTTTAGTTAGCGCCCTAATAATTTCTTCCATTTGTATTTCCATATCCCCTTCCCTCCCCCCTTCCCCCCCATCCCCACCTCTTGTAAATCCTCCTCATCTCTCCCACCCATTTCATTCAATAATCCTCTAAAATATTCCCCCCACCTATTCCTCACCCTAACCTCCCCTCCTATCCCTTCCCCTTCCCCCCCCTTAACCCTCCCTCCTAACCCCTCCATCTTCTTCCTTTTTTATTTACTTCTTTCCAGAATAACTTGCTCCCTGTTTCAAAATTTTCTGTCACTTTTCTACACCATTCATTATTTGCATTTCTCTTCGCCCTCTCCACCGCTCTCTTTGCTTCCACTCTAATCCTTCTATATTCCTCCCAACTTTCCCTTCTCCTATTCCCCAACCATTTCACATAGACCTCTTTTTTCTTTTTCACCAACTCTTTCACCTCCTCACTCCACCATTCACTTCCCTTCCTTCTACTTGCTCCCACCTTTTTTACTCCACATATCCTTCTGGCCTCTTCACAAATTGTCTCTTTAAATCTCTTCCACTCCTCTTCCACTTCCCTAATTTCCGTCCCACTCACGTCCCTCCACCTATCTTCCATTCCCCTCCTAAACTCTCTCTTACACATTGTCTCATCTAATTTTTCCACCTTTATGACTTCTATTCTCCTCTTTTTTTTCTCTTTCTCTAACCGTTACCTCTCCCCCCACCCTTAACCTAGCAACCACCAAATAGTGATCAGATAACCCCTACCTGCCCCTCTGAATACATTTACATCTAGTAATCTGCCTCTATCCTTTCTATTTATACACACATAATCCAATATCCCCCCCGTTATCTCACTCTTCCATGTATACTTATGATTTTCACTTTTCTTGAACCAAGTATTCCCAATTATCATTCTTCTATCAACACACAACTCTAACAGACTCTCTCCATTATCATTCCTTTCCCCTAGCCCAAATGGGCCTATAATTCTCCCCATCTCCTCTCTTCCCACTCCTGCATTCAAATCTCCTAATAAACAAATTTTATCATTTATCCCGAAACTTTCCCAACATTCATTCAACTCACTCCAAAATCTTTCTCTCTCCTCCTCCCTCGCTCCATTTACTGGTGCATACGCGCATATAAAAACCCACATTTCCCCCCAAATTTCACTTTAACCCACATTATTCTCGAACTCACCTATTTGCATAATTTTACCTTATCCCACACCTCTTTCCTCATAACTATGCCTACCCCTTCCCTCGCCCTCACTCTCTCGTTCACCCCCGAAATCATACCCTTAAATTTTCCAAAGTCCATCTCCTTCTATCCTTTCAGCTTTGTTTCTGTCAACCCTAGCACATCCAATCCTTTTTCCTCGAACATTAACCCCACTTCTTCCCTTTTCAGATCCTCATTTATCCCTCTCACATTCAAGCAACCCACTCTAATCTAATCTCTTTTACCCATCTTATCTCTTTACTCCCCCTTACACTCTACTATCCTGACCCTCTTATTCACCACTCTGCTTTCTACTATTCCCTCACTTGATTCGGCTGCACGCTTGCCGGAATCCCACAACCTGAGGCACTTCCCAATACCTCAAGCTCCAAACCCCGCTCAAACAACCACACCCTAAAAAAAAAAAAAAAAGTACCCTAAAACTATATTCTAAAATTAAATCACACTATATCTATAAAACTTAATTTAAAACCTATGTTATCGTTGAAATTTATAATTACTTGAAGTAAACTCTTCTTACTGTTGAAGACACTCCTCTTCTAGAGTTCGATATTACCGATTTATAAGATCCCTGAATAATCTTCCTTCTGTGATAATATCCTTATGTAAACTATTCCTACAGTAGAATCAAAAGGAAACTTGATGTATTCTCCTTCTGTCTTGAAGATACTCTTGTTAGAGTTCCTTTGCTTTAATTTTTTACTTTATTCTTTCTTGATCTTTGGTGATCTTTTCCAAGTAAAGACAAAGTTAGGTACCTCAGAAAATTTATTCTTTCCTGCTAATGGTTTTTTCTCAACACTTGTGCTTAAAATGAAATTAGAATTACTTCATTTACTAAGTTGTACCAGAAATTCTTGAGATCCTTGAAAGGTCTTCTTCATATATATATATATATATATATATATATATATATATATATATATATAAATATATATAACATATATATATATATATATATATATATATATATATATATATATATATATATATATATATATATATATATATATATATATATATATATATATATATATATATATATATATATATAGTGATTGTTACCCAGAGGGTTGTCACCCCCGTTTTTTATGAAAATCACAGGATATACTCTAAAAAAATATAATAATGAAGAATAAATAGAAAACTTATTTTTTTTTATTTTAAATGATATATATATATATATATATATATATATATATAAATAGATATTTATATTATATATATATATATATATATATATATATATATATATATATATATATATATATATATATATATATATATATAGTTTTAGCTGTCTGGATAAGCTGTCATATGTATCTAAAAATTATTAATGTTATTATTAAACAATTTAAGATTAGTGAGTTGAGGGTCCACTTAGTCTAGAAATAAAAAAAAAAATATATATATATATAGTTATATATATATATATATATATATATATATATATATATATATATATATATATATATATATATATATATATATATATATATATATATATCTCAAAACTACAATAGCTACAGCGAAAAAGAATACATTTTTGGAATCCTGGTAAAATTTCCATAAGAAAATGTAAAAAAAAAAAAAAAATTATTATTAATAATTATAGTAATATTATTAGAAGGCCTATTTAGAGACCTTTTTTATTGGTTTCTCGATAAAATAAATAGACTTTCTATTAAATTTTTGCTTTATACGGCACACTAGGGGTTGAGCCTGACGGGGAACATAGGGGGACGTTTTCCATACCCCCGTAGGGGAGGGGCGGAGAAACCCCCGCGACACCCAAATACCAAAGAGCGGGGGTTCCGGGGACCCAGGGGGGGAATTAGTCTTACCCCGTAGTTCCTCGGAAGGCCGAGACCCCGACTCCTGCCATCGGTGGCATACCCTTGGGGTATTCTTAGTTAAAAACAAAAACAAAATTTAATAGAAAGTCTATTTATTTTAACGAGTAACCAATAAAGAGGTCTCTAAATAGGCTCTCTAATCATATTACTATAATTATTAAATAATTTTTTTTTTTACATTCTCCTATGTGAAATTTTACCAGGATTCCAAAATGTATTCCTTTTATTGTAGTTTTTAAGATATATATATATATATATATATATATATATATATATATATATATATATATATATATATATATATATATATATATATATATATATATATATATATATATATATATATATATATATATATATATATATATATATTTTTTTTTTTTTTTTAAACAGACTTGCAAAACTAGCATTAGACCAGCATTCCAGCAATGTATTCCGTTTTACTGTAGCATTAATAGTTTTTAAGATACATATGACGGCTAATCCAGACGCTGACTTCATTATTATATATATATATATATATATATATAGTTATATATATATATATATATATATATATATATATATATATATATATATATATATATATATATATATATATATATATATATACTATATATATATATATATATATATATATATATATATATATATAGTTATATATATATATATATATATATATATATATATATATATATATATATATATATATATATATAAAAAAAGAATATATATATATAAAACATATATATATATATATATATATATATATATATATATATATATATATATATATATATATATATATATATATATATATATATATATATATATATATATATATATATATGCTTTAAATAGATTTTTGAAAATTACTTGAGATTAAGCTATTGTTACTAAAATTTGTTTTATTTAATATTATATGCTAAATCTCAAGTGATTTTCTCGACCATCTAATTTACAAAGGCATTACTATAATAAATATTAATTAGCGTCCTAATAATATTAACTTATATAAATATATATATATATATATATATATATATATATATATATATATATATATATATATATATATATATATATATATATATATATATATATATATATATATATATATATATATATATATATATATATATATATATATATATATATATATGGCCAAATTAAAGAAGTTACCCACATGATATCTCGAAAACTAAGATAGGTACAAGAAAACTGATAACATATATGGAATCAGCGTATGAAATTTGTATGGAAAATGAAAAAAATTTTCTTTTTTTTTTTTATTTTTTTATATTCCAAACTACGATAGGTAGAAGAAAACTAATAACATATATGGAATCAGCGTATAATTTTTTTTTTTTTAGGGTGCTCGAGCCGACGGTGGGACAGAGGGGGGGACGTTTTCCATACCCCGTAGGGGAGGGGCGGAGGAACCCCCGCGACATCCAAATACCAAAGAGCGGGGGTTCCGGAGACCCTCCCCGGAGGGGGGAAATAGTCCTACCCCGTCGTCCCCCAGGAGGCCGAGAGACCCCGACTCTTTGCATCTTTGTGGTTTACCCTGGGGTATTCTTTTTAGTTAAAAAAAATCTTTTTCATACATATTTCATACGCTGATTTAAATATGTTATTAGTTTTCTTGTACCTATCGTAGTTTTGGATTTAAAAAAAAAAAAAAAAATTTTTTTTTCATTTCAAATTTCATACGCTGATTCCATATATGTTATCAGTTTTCTTGTACCTATCTTAGTTTTCGAGATATCATGCGGGTAACTTCTTTAGTTTCAACATATAGGGTCTATCCATTTTTTCCGTACCAAAATAATCGTGTTAGGTCGATGGCTTGAAAACTTATGCATGGCAAAGTTACGTTAGTCTCGACGCGCCAGTCCACATCTTCGTTGTATTTGCCTGGCCAAACAGGCGAGCCAAAATGTTTGGACCAGGTGGAGCTTGTCACTTAATTGGAGGTAACATTTTTAAGTCATACCTCTGATATTGGTACTTTTATGTCAGCCTCTCAGCAGAGTGGCTCTGCTTGGTGATATTTCTAAGGTACATTTGTCCTTTCCTGTTTTTTTTGTGAAAATACACCATGTGGTGAATCCGAAAATTGTGTTAACGAAGAAATTTCCATTTTCGTGGGTGCATTATTGCCAGCTGGTTCTAACGATATAAAATTTTGCAGATGACATACTAAGTATGGTTTAACCAAATCCATTTGAGTTTCGCCACATTTTGCAATATTAGGTTCAGTAATCAATCTTTCGGAAAATCGGTATCTCTTGAACCTGGATTATCTTCGATGGGTAAGCGTTAAACTGAAATACCTTCACATTATACATTCAATACAAAGATAATTTTGTTGCCTCCGTAATGACTTTGGTATTTCGTTGTTTTAAGAAATACAGCCATTCAAAATGCCAAAAAAAAGTTGTGTGCTATATAAGAGAATGGGCTCACTGTAATATGCTGCTCTCCATATTACAAAGTGTAATATTATTATTATTATTAGAAATTATCAAAAGGCTTTGTCAAATTTTTTTTCAATTTTTATTGATCAGAAAGCAAAAATAAAATTCATAACTTTGGACCGTACCCATGTTTCCAACTGTCAATAAAATATAACTTAGACTTGTGTTTTTCTATCCAAATTAATACTATAACATTATTAAAATCTACTTAACATTTAAATTATAATTAAAATTAGTTTGGACAAACACAGACGTAATAATATTTAATGTAAAGCGCGACATTAATTCAGTTATGCAAGCTAAGATTTTGAAGTGTGCTTGTGTCGCTCTTACCATGTTGATTGTAAATAAAAAAATATATACGGGCCTCTTTATCTTAAAAAAAATGTTTGTGTGTGCTACGTTTATTTTATATATATATATATATATATATATATATATATATATATATATATATATATATATATATATATATATAGAAAAAAGAATATATATATATATATATATATATATATATATATATATATATATATATATATATATATATATATATATATATATAGACACAATAAGAGGAGGGGTAAATAATAAAAAAATTTGTTTTTTTTTTTTTTTTAATGAATCATGAAAAATCGAAATTTTAAGTTACATCTTTACTTAATAGTTTTTTCTCACATTTGGAGTTTCCTTAATGTTATAGAATAATGAAAAAAATAATAAAAATGTTGAAATAAATATTTTTAAATTTTTTTAAAATTCCATTTTCAAAAAATTGAATTCGGGAAAAACCGGTCAGTGGCTTCGGGGAGAAACGGTCATTAAATATTATTACGTCTGTGTTTATCCAAACTAATTTTAATTATAATTTAAATGTTAAGTAGATTTTAATTTGGATAGAAAAACACAAGTCTAAGTTATATTTTATTGACATTTTCCAAACGTGAATTTTTTCAAAAATTATGAATTTTATTTTCATTGTTTTATGCTAAATAAAAATTGAAAAAAAAAGAATTATGACAATAAATTTTAATAATTTCTAATAATAATAATAATATTTACACACTTTAACAATATAGGTACTTTATATTACGAGTAGGCCTACGTATGCTATCATAACACAACTTAAAAAAAAATTTTTTTGGGGCATTTTTGAATGGCTGTATTTCTTAAAACAAGCAAATACCAAAGTCAATATTGCAGGTGAAGGAACATCTATGATAGTAGTATAATGTGTGAAAATTTCAGATTTTTAGCACTTACCCCATCAGAGATATTAAGGTTCAAAGTTACCGATTTTCCGAAAAATTGATTTTTGGACACCCTGTAAATTTTTTTAAAATATTTACCAAACTTCAAATAAGATTTAAGTTAAACCATACTTTAGTATGTATCATCACACAAAATTTTATATCGTTAAATTATTTCCTTCTTTTAATAATACACCCACGAAAATGGAAATTTCTTCGATTTTTAACACAATTTTTCGGATTCATTTTCATGGTGAAATATTATTTTCCAAAAAAAAGAAAGGCCAAATGTACCTTAAAGTATCCCTAACAAATCACTCTATGAAATTTGGTATAAGAATTACCAATATGAAGATATGACTTAAAATGTTACCTCTATTAAGTGATAAATTTTGCTCCACCTGGTCAAACATTTTGGCTCACCCTGTTACAACCAGAGTAAATCTACAAAAACGAATGGTGGTTTTGAACTTGCCAGGGATAACATTAACGCCATGCAAAATATAAAAGTTTTCAAAAATTATCGAGCGGCCATCAGCGGTACGGAAAAAATGGATTGACCCATATATATATATATATATATATATATATATATATATATATATATATATATATATATATATATATATATATATATATATACAGAAAGATAGAGAGATGTATAGATATATATATATATCTCGGGGGTATATATATATATGTATATATATATATATATATATATATATTATTATATATATATATAAATTATTATTTATTTATATATATATATATATATATATATATATATATATATATATTATATATATATATATATATATATATATATATATATATGTGTTTATCTATATATATTTATATATATATATATATATATATATATATATATATATATATATATATATATATATATATATATATATATATATATATATATATATATATATATATATATATATATATATATATATATATATATATATATATATATATAGAGAGAGAGAGAGAGAGAGAGAGAGAGAGAGAGAGAGAGAGAGAGAGAGAGAGAGAGAGAGAGAGAGAGAGAGAGAGAGAGAGAGAGAGAGAGAGAGAGAGAGATGATTTTATTCTTAAAGAAGAGTGGAATTACCAATAATTCAAGTATTATCTTTACAAATTTACACACTTTCTTCTCCTCCTTTCTATCTCTGCCTGAAATAAATTCCAATTTATAAAAATATTAAACATTTTTTAAAGTAAAAACCAAAAAAAGTAGGACCGAACGGATAGAACTCTGGCATTGTTTACAATTGTCAGCTGATCCGACGGGCGCATTCGGCCGTTTCTGGTGCACTCAAATTTCCTGTTCTCTGATTGGTTAATGTAATTTTTTCAATTCGAAGCGTTTCTGAGTCGATTTTGCAAACGGGCTGCAGTCGGGCTTCTGGAAACGCAGCTTATTGAGAATTTACCATGAAGTAAATTCTCTGATATGCAATCACAGCAGTTGAGTGAACTGCTCTACCCAAATATGAGGAAGTCTAGCCTAACTAGTAAATTTTCAACAAAAACAATTATAACTCACCATTAAATTTTAAATTCAAATTAGCTTTAAAGTTTTCTTTTCCAAGAATTTTAACTTGGATGTTGTTTTTTGAAGGCTTAAATTAATCAATAAAAGTAGTTGAGTTACTAGTTTAGGCCTACATATAGAATGCCATCCTGAGTACTCGGTTCAAAAACTTAAAGTAAGGTATAAGGATTTAGAGGCTAGAGAAGTGTTAGAATAAAACAGAAAAGATAGAATAGACCTAACGGCTAGTCCTGCTAATTCTGAATATAAAGGGTTAGGACCAGCTTGGAAAAAGAGACCTTAACATAAGTTTTCTTAGAACGGTTCCTCTATCTTTAATAAGGCAAAAATACTTAGGCCTAACTAGAACTAATGTTAAATAATATAAATGAAATACTTAGTTTAATATATAGTTTAAAATAGCTTACTGCTACAAAAGGATCGGAGCTATACCAACTCACGATTTATTCAATTGACTCTTAAATTTCAAGTGCCTCGTTTTTTAAGTTTCAAAACAAACTTTTGCTGTTGCCTAAAAATATATTTTTCAAGAAAGTCTCCAAAACACAAAAACAGTGTAGAAATACTTGAAATATTCTAAAATCTTGTAAGCATTTTAAAAACCCCAAGTTCAATTTAAAATAGTTAATAGCAACATAGTAAGGTTTAATACAGGAATAAAATATTTCTAATAATATATATATATATATATATATATATATATATATATATATATATATATATATATATATATATATATATATATATATATATATATATATATATATATATATATATATATATATATATATATATATATATATATATAAGTAGTGTATATAGCAAGATCGACATTTTCCAGCGTTTTTTTTACCGTAGATTTTTATTTCGGATTATTGCTTTTCGCCTGACCAGATTGCATATTTTTTCCCGCTGAGTCCGATTTTGACGCTTGAGGTGTCCATCTATGGGTTTTTTGGGTTAGGGAAGCCGTTTATGAGGCGTTTGGAACAGGGAAATCAAGTCAAATGCCGACATGACTTGAAATTCGTAAGGTCGTCAGATTTTGACGCTTGAGGTGTCCATCTATGGGTTTTTGGTCAGCCGTTTATGAGGTATGAGGCGTTTGAACAGGAACGTCATCTGTTTAACATGTCGACTTTGACATTCGTAAGGTCGCTCAGACTTGACGCTTGAGGTGTCCATCTATGGGTTTTTGGTCAGGGAAGCCGTTTATGAGGTATGTGAGGCGTTTGGAACAGGAAATTCAAGTCAAATGCCGACATGACTTGATTGGAAATTCGTAAGGTCGTCAGATTTTGACGCTTGAGGTGTCCATCTATGGGTTTTTTGGGTCGGGGAAGCCGTTTATGAGGTATGTGAGGCGTTTGGAACAGGGATTTAAGTCAAATGCCGACATGACTTGGAATTTCGTAAGGTCGTCAGATTTTGACGCTTGAGGTGTCCATCTATGGGTTTTTGGGGTCGGGGAAGCCGTTTATGAGGTATGTGAGGCGTTTGGAACAGGGAATTCAAGTCAAATGCCGACATGACTTGGAATTTCATAAGGTCGTCAGATTTTGACGCTTGAGGTGTTGAGTTAGGGGTTCATTAGGTCGGGGAAGTCGATTCTGAGATCGGTGAGTCTAATAAAGCAGGGAATCCAAGTCAAATGACGACATGACTTGGACTTTCTCTGAAATTGCTAAGTTTTATACTTTTGATTGGTCAAATTATGGGTTCCTAAGGGTGGTGAGACCAATTTTGAGGTCAGGTTGGCCAATATTTGAGTTTTA
The DNA here is from genome assembly GCA_015478945.1 of Trachelipus rathkii. Classification (NCBI taxonomy): domain Eukaryota; kingdom Metazoa; phylum Arthropoda; class Malacostraca; order Isopoda; family Trachelipodidae; genus Trachelipus; species Trachelipus rathkii. The sequence goes on along the minus strand of JABUQX010047582.1, from coordinate 39,350 downwards.
GAAGGGCTAGCAATAAGTCTTATAACCCACACTTTCTTCACCCCTCAATTTAGATGAGTTCTAGTTGACTTATCTTCTTCAAACTTGGCTCCCCGTATAAGGGTGACGTAACCTCATCGTAGACGAGGTTACGCCCCCGTGCCTCCCCCCCAAAAAACGAAATGTTAGTAGAAGGTTGAAATTTAGAGAAAGGATTCGGAGTCGGATTTCTGGAAAGAGAAGGGATCGGAATCAGAGGAGTTGACAACGGCACCGGTGCTGGAGCCGGTGCGGTGCCAAGTTAATAAACATTCGTTTAATAATACAATATCATTACTGTTCACATAACTGATTCTGTTCTATCATGTACATATCGTCAATTGCATTGCATCTTGCAAAGATAACCCATCTTTTCTAAATGTTGAAGACTGTCATTTATATTTTCAAATCTTTTTTATAAACGTTAACTAAAATAATTTTTTCTCCTAAGTTGAAACATGCATATATTGTTTGCTTTTTTTATGTTTTTATTTTACATTTATACTTGTGCTTAATTTTATTTTTTAGTTTTATTTTTTTAAATTTTTTAAAACTATTTTTTTTTACATTTTTACTTTGTGTTTAATTTTTTTTTTATTTTAATTTTACTTTTTTTTAAATTTATTTTTCAAACTTTATTTTTTTTTTTTTTTTTTTTTTTTTGTAATTTTTATTTACTTTTATACTTTTTTTTTATTTTTATTTTTTTTTTTTTTTTTTTTTTTTTTTTTTTTTTTTTTTTTTAAATTTATTTTTAACTATTTTTTATAAGTTTAATTATTTTGTTTTATTTTTACTATAAAAATTTATTTATTTTGTTTTATTTGCTTTAAACATTTTGTTTTTACTAAAAAATTTATTCTTTTTATGTTTATAACTTAAAATTTTGCATTTTTACTAAAAAATTTGCATTTTTACATACCTTAAAGCAGTAAATCAGTAAATCAGTAAATCAAACTGCCCTCCATACCCTCCTACCCTTCCATGATCTATTGATCTATTGATCTATTGATCTATTGATTCAAGTCATATTTTTGTATAATATAACACAAAACTTTTATTTATTTTTGTTTTGTTTCTTTAAACATTTTGTTTTTACTAAAAAATTTATTCTTTTTATGTTTATAACTTAAAAAAATTTGCATTTTTACATACCTTAAAGCAGTAAATCAGTAAATCAGTAAATCAGTAAATCAGTAAATCAGTAATTCAGTAAATCAAACTATCATCCAAACGCCCTCCTACCCTTCCATGATCTATTGATCTATTGACCTATTGAGCTATTGATCTATTGATCTATTGATTCAAGTCATATTTTGTATAACATAACACAAAAACTTTTATTTATTTTGTTTTGTTTTCTTTAAACATTATGTTTTTACTATAAAAATTTATTTATTTTGTTTTATTTTTACTATAAAAATTTATTTATTTTGTTTTATTTGCTTTAAACATTTTGTTTTTACTAAAAAACTTTATTTTTTTATGTTTATAACTTAAAAAATTTTGCATTTTTACATACCCTAAAGCAGTAAATCAGTAAATCAGTAATCAAATTACCTTCCTATCCTTCCATGATCTATTGATCTATTGATCTATTGATCTATTGATCTATTGATCTATTGATCTATTGATCTATTGATCTATTGATTCAAGTCATATTTTCTATTAAAATTGTTATGTTTTACATACCCTAAAGCAGTAAATCAGTAAATCAAACTGCCTTCCAGCCACCCTCCTACCCTTCCATGATCTATTGATCTACTGACCTATTGAGCTATTGATCTATTGATCTATTGATTCAAGTCATATTTTGTATAATATAACACAAAAACTTTTATTTATTTTGTTTTGTTTCTTTAAACATTATGTTTTTACTATAAAAATTTATTTATTTTGTTTTATTTTTACTATAAAAATTTATTTATTTTGTTTTATTTGCTTTAAACATTTTGTTTTTACTAAAAAATTTGCATTTTTACATACCTTAAAGCAGTAAATCAGTAAATCAGTAAATCAAACTGCCCTCCATACCCTCCTGCCCTTCCATGATCTATTGATCTATTGATCTATTGATCTATTGATCTATTGATTCAAGTCATATTTTGTATAATATAACAAAAACTTTTATTTATTTTTGTTTTGTTTCTTTAAACATTTTGTTTTTACTAAAAATTTATTCTTTTTATGTTTATAACTTAAAAAATTTGCATTTTTACATACCTTAAAGCAGTAAATCAGTAAATCAGTAAATCAGTAAAGCAGTAAATCAGTAAATCAGTAAATCAAACTATCATCCAACTACCCTCCTACCCTTCCATGATCTATTGATCTATTGACCTATTGAGCTATTGATCTATTGATCTATTGATTCAAGTCATATTTTGTATAACATAACACAAAAACTTTTATTTATTTTGTTTTGTTTTCTTTAAACATTATGTTTTTACTATAAAAATTTATTTATTTTGTTTTATTTTTACTATAAAAATTTATTTATTTTGTTTTATTTGCTTTAAACATTTTGTTTTTACTAAAAAATTTATTCTTTTTATGTTTATAACTTAAAAATTTTGCATTTTTACTAAAAAATTTGCATTTTTACATACCTTAAAGCAGTAAATCAGTAAATCAGTAAATCAAACTGCCCTCCATACCCTCCTACCCTTCCATGATCTATTGATCTATTGATCTATTGATCTATTGATCTATTGATTCAAGTCATATTTTGTATAATATAACACAAAACTTTTATTTATTTTTGTTTTGTTTCTTTAAACATTTTGTTTTTACTAAAAAATTTATTCTTTTTATGTTTATAACTTAAAAAAATTTGCATTTTTACATACCTTAAAGCAGTAAATCAGTAAATCAGTAAATCAGTAAATCAAACTATCATCCAACTACCCTCCTACCCTTCCATGATCTATTGATCTATTGATCTATTGATTCAAGTCATATTTTGTATAACATAACACAAAAACTTTTATTTATTTTGTTTTGTTTTCTTTAAACATTATGTTTTTACTATAAAAATTTATTTATTTTGTTTTATTTTTACTATAAAAATTTATTTATTTTGTTTTATTTGCTTTAAACATTTTGTTTTTACTAAAAAATTTATTCTTTTTATGTTTATAACTTAAAAATTTTGCATTTTTACATACCTTAAAGCAGTAAATCAGTAAATCAGTAAATCAGTAAATCAAACTGCCCTCCATACCCCCTCCTACCCTTCCATGATCTATTGATCTATTGATCTATTGATCTATTGATTCAAGTCATATTTTGTATAATATAACACAAAACTTTATTTATTTTTGTTTTGTTTCTTTAAACATTTTGTTTTTACTAAAAAATTTATTCTTTTATGTTTATAACTTAAAAAATTTGCATTTTTACATACCCTAAATCAGTAAATCAGTAAATCAAACTATCATCCAACTACCCTCCTACCCTTCCATGATCTATTGATCTATTGACCTATTGAGCTATTGATCTATTGATCTATTGATTCAAGTCATATTTTGTATAACATAACACAAAAACTTTTATTTATTTTGTTTTGTTTTCTTTAAACATTATGTTTTTACTATAAAATTTATTTATTTTGTTTTATTTTTACTATAAAAATTTATTTATTTTGTTTTATTTGCTTTAAACATTTTGTTTTTACTAAAAAATTTATTCTTTTTATGTTTATAACTTAAAAATTTTGCATTTTTACTAAAAAATTTGCATTTTTACATACCTTAAAGCAGTAAATCAGTAAATCAGTAAATCAAACTGCCCTCCATACCCTCCTACCCTTCCATGATCTATTGATCTATTGATCTATTGATCTATTGATTCGTCATATTTTGTATAATATAACACAAAACTTTTATTTATTTTTGTTTTGTTTCTTTAAACATTTTGTTTTTACTTAAAAAATTTATTCTTTTTATGTTTATAACTTAAAAAAATTTGCAAAATATTAAAAATAAATTAAAAAAAAAATAAAAATAAAAAATTTAAAAATAAAAAGGAATTAAAATAAAAAATTAAACACAAAGTATAAACGTAAAATAAAACTTACAAAAAAAAAAAAAAAAATTAAAAAAAAAATTTAAAAAAAAAAAAATAAAAAAATAAAAAAATTAAACACAAAGTAAAAATGTAAAATAAAAATAGTTAGAAAAAAATTTAAAAAATAAAAACTAAAAAATAAAATTAAACACAAAGTATAAATGTAAGATAAAAACATATAAAAAAAAAAAAAAAAAAAAAAAAAAAATAAGCATGTTTAAACTTACTTAGAAAAATTATATTATTTAAAATTTATAAAGAAATGAGATTTGAAAATATAAATGACAGTCTTCAACATTTAGAAAGACGGGTTATCTTTGCAAGATGCAATGCAATTGACGATATGTACATGATAGAACAGAATCAGTTATGTGAACAGTAATGATATTGTATTATTAAATGAATGTTTATTAACTTGGCACCGCACCGGCTCCAGCACCGGTGCCGTTGTCAACTCCTCTGATTCCGATCCCTTCTCTTTCCAGAAATCCGACTCCGAATCCTTTCTCTAAATTTCAACCTTCTATTAACATTTCGGTGGCGCACCCTCCATGGTGCGCGTAACCTAGTCTACGATGAGGTTACGTCACCCTTATACGGGGAGCCAAGTTTGAAGAAGATAAGTCAACTAGAACTCATCTAAATTGAGGAGTGAAGAGAAGTGTGGGTTATAAGACTTATTGCTAGCCCTTCTAAAACTCAAATATTGGCTAACCTGACCTCAAAATTGGTCTCACCACCCTTAGGAACCCTTAATTTGACCAATAAAAAGTATAAAACTTAGCAATTTCAGAGAAAGTCCAAGTCATGTCGTCATTTGACTTGGATTCCCTGCTTTATTAGACTCACCGATCTCAGAATCGACTTCCCCGACCTAATGAACCCCTAACTCAACACCTCAAGCGTCAAAATCTGACGACCTTATGAAATTCCAAGTCATGTCGGCATTTGACTTGAATTCCCTGTTCCATACTCACACACCTCATAAACGGCTTCCCCGACCCTAAAAACCCATAGATGGACACCTCAAGCGTCAAAATCTGACGACCTTACGAATTTCCAAGTCATGTCGGCATTTGACTTGAATTCCCTGTTCCAAACGCCTCACATACCTCATAAACGGCTTCCCCGACCCCAAAAACCCATAGATGGACACCTCAAGCGTCAAAATCTGACGACCTTACGAATTTCCAAGTCATGTCGGCATTTGACTTGAATTCCCTGTTCCATACGCCTCACATACCTCATAAACGGCTTCCCTGACCCAAAAAACCCATAGATGGACACCTCAAGCGTCAAAATCTGACGACCTTACGAATTTCCAACCAAGTCATGTCGGCATTTGACTTGAATTCCCTGTTCCAAACGCCTCACATACCTCATAAACGGCTTCCCTGACCCAAAAACCCATAGATGGACACCTCAAGCGTCAAAATCTGACGACCTTACGAATTTCCAAGTCATGTCGGCATTTGACTTGAATTTCCTGTTCCAAACGCCTCACATACCTCATAAACGGCTTCCCCGACCCAAAAAACCCATAGATGGACACCTCAAGCGTCAAAATCTGACGACCTTACGAATTTCCAAGTCATGTCGGCATTTGACTTGAATTTCCTGTTCCAAACGCCTCACATACCTCATAAACGGCTTCCCCGACCCAAAAAACCCATAGATGGACACCTCAAGCGTCAAAATCGGACTCAGCGGGAAAAAATATGCAATCTGGTCAGGCGAAAAGCAATAATCCGAAATAAAAATCTACGGTAAAAAAAACGCTAGAAAATGTCGATCTTGCCATATATACTACATATATATATATATATATATATATATATATATATATATATATATATATATATATATATATATATATATATATATATATATATATATATATATATATATATATATATATATATATATATATATATGTTATATAAATAGGTGGGCACGATAACGAAAAATGTTATCGCGATAACCAATAAATCGATAACGAAAACCTTATCATCGATAACCGATATCCGATAACTCGTGATAAAAATATCGCCGATAAGGCGATAAATCGATAAATCGATAAATCCAAATTTTTATGTATTTCATTTTATTATAAATAAAATGTTTAAAAAAACACGACTTTGGTTTTTAAGAAAATGTTAAAAATAAATTTATTACATCTTCTTTTCACCTATTTTATAGATTATAATATAAAATTTTCATTTTCTTTACCGACACGTACCCAGAAAATATGGGAATGTTGCTACTTGCTTTATATAACTTGTAAAATTTTGGATATCTTATTAAATAAATTTAATTTTTTTCCCTTTGCTTCTCAGTGTTTTTTTATAATAAAATTTTATTTTCTAATTTATGCTCTGATTTTATAGATTCTATAATGTATGTAAAAAGCCAAAGATAAAGGTTAATAAAGGATTTGAAATGAAATCAAAGAATTAGTTAATTACAATTTATCAATATAAAAATATAAATACTAGGTTCTGGCCTTCTGCAGCATTTGTATGCTCCCCTTCATAAACATGAGCATATTAAAGTTTTCATCTGACAGAGAATTCCTCTTGGCTCTGTAGATATCTTTGCCAAGGGAGAACAATCGCTCCACCGCAGCGCTAGACGGCATTGCAGTATTATACCTTATAAAGAGATCAATGAGCACCTTCTCATTGTTAAAAGCTAAGTCTGACAGGCTGTCTGTCGATTTCGCCTGCAGCCACTTATTTACAATGAGAGCAGCTTTATTCTTGATTGATCTTTGATGACGTTGACCTTGAGTTAGTTCAGTGTAATCATCAGCATCACAGATGCTTGAGTAGTAGTCCTTCTCTTCCATGTCCTCTTCCTCGCTGCTGCTGGTACTGTTGGCGTTCTCTAGGACTACGCCACAATAACTCTTCCACCTTCTTCTCCATCAGGGCCTTGACCTCTGACTTTTTGGTCATTGTTTCTTCAAAAGCCCTCATCCACATCAGGCGAAACTTGGGGTGGAAGGCAGTGGCCAGAAGGTACTCCTCATCTTCAAAGGTGCTGGAGAACCTCTTGTCTATGGCGTCAAGGAGGGTATTGACCAGTTAATCAGCCTTTTTAGGTCACAATGAGGGTGGGATCAGGCAGCCCAGATAGCACTGTTTCTCCCCTTGGATTTCTCCCTTGGTGACAATTATTGTTATATAGATTTCTATGTTTTATAATATATATATATATATATATATATATATATATATATATATATATATATATATATATATATATATATATATATATATATATATATATATATATATATATATATATATATATATATATATATATAGAACTATCTCTCTCTCTATACATATATATAAATATATATATATATATATATATATATACCTATGTATATATATATATATATATATATATATATATATATATATATATATATATATATATATATATATATATATATATATATATATATATATATATATATATATATATATATATATATATATATATATATATATATATATATATATATATATATATATATATATATATATATATATATATATATATGTGAAGGCAGAATTTCTCTTGCCCTCACAATAATTATGTACACCTCTCATAGTTGCTCTGTATATCAAATTTTACTATTAATTTTATTATATATGGAAAATATTTAACAACCTTTCGTATGTTTGAGCATAAATGTATTTATATGTTAATGAATTTTTTGTTTGATTTCTAATAATATTTTGTGATGAGACCAGTGAGAAGGAATTTAAGATTTTCAACAATATCAGTATAAATGTTCTATTACAAAATTTGACATAGAGGAAACGATACCATCGGAATTACTCAGGTAATTAATCTATTCAAAATTAAATCTAAATTACTTTACTGTTTAGTATGATTTAAATTAATAAAATAATAAAATACCTGTTAATGAAATTAAAGCATCATTTAAAATAAATAAAATATAAGATTAAAAATACAAATGAATAAAAATGAATAAAGTTCTTTAATAATATTCTGAAAGTAAAAAAGGGAGAAAATAAAAGTAATTAAATGTATATTCACAGTTGTCTTCTGTCAATCAATCAATAAGAATTATCAAAATCATAATTCAAGATATTAAGGAAAACTTAAGAAGACCCCATCCAATTTAGATATAACCGGCTGGGGTGAGTAAAATATATTATGTCAATTTGATCTGTAAAAGAAATAAAAATTAAAGTTCAATACTACTCTCTTATGTAGGTCTTATTTCTAGGCTTAAAATAACTTGCTGAAAAATCATCCAATGTCCATAACGAAGTTTGATCTGAAACAAAACAGATATGAGATAAGTAATCTGTCAAATAATCAATAAATAGTAGCAAGAAAAAACAAATAAAAACTTACTGTCAAATAAATAGCTTTTAAGAAAACGTTTACTGTATATAAAATATTCTTAGCTTACTAACCAATAATAAATATCGACTGTGATTTTTTATATCTTGGCTGTGATATTCTGGTCACTTGGTAGTGCCTAAATAAATATCTATTTTTGTAAAAACAATTATTAAACTTACTTAAATTGAATAAGATTTTTTCGTCGATAATAATATAGAAAATACTAATGCAAATGTGTGCCTTAAATTTATGTATATAAGTATTTTTGTTATTCACACTGTTGTGCCTATTCTGTTGGACTACTAAATCTTTTGTTGTCTCGTCACTTAGTAGTGACCAAGTAGTTTTCTGTTGTCTGCCTGCTAAGTACAGATCTTTTGTTGTTTCGTCACTTAATAGTGACCCAGTAATTTTTTCTGTTATTTACCTCATAAGTAAATATCTTTTGATATCTTGTCACCTAGTAGTGTCTTCATAACTATTCTTTGTATATAAAGTTTTCTAATTAAATACTACTTTACAAATTTCTTTTCTTCTCCTTTTTATATACATTTTTTACATTTCTACGTATGTGATGAAAGTGATTAATATATAGAACCAAACCGCTTCGAACCCAATCACAACCTGTAAGCATTCTCAGTGGATAGGCCTTTCCGGGTCCTCACAGACAATTGCGACTTGGATTAGAAAAAGTATTCTGATGCTACTTGCTTCTTATGTTGGAACTGCTGTGAACAACATTTCCAAGAGTGATAGCTATCCGAGGTAAATTATTACAATATTCGTACATTTAAGGTTCTAATACAAATTTTATTTCAGTACTTTTTATTTTTCGTCTTGGTTTTTCATCTAGAGTAAAGAAAGGAGGGTAACTCTACAAACTGGGTTTCTTTAAAGACTTTCTTCGTCAGATTCTTCTTCCCAGTCTGTTACCCTCCGTTACATATACACAAATATTATTTGGCGCCCGAACAGGGACCTGAAAAGGTTCCTGCTCACTGCGTTGCGCCGGGTTGTGACGGTTCACATCCTATACATTACAACGGTTTACACTTCGTTTTCGTTTTTCTAAGTTCAAAATTCCAAGTTATCTAAACAAATCACGTACAAAAACAATGGCTAAAGCACCTGAACGTACTGTCACGGTCAGGCGTAAGTCTGATTCAGACATTCAAGTAGGACCATTAAAAGAAAGAATGAGTATAGAAGATTTCCAATTGTATGGAAAAGATATGAAAAAAGTGTTATTGCATGAATCGGGTGAAAGGGAGAGTGAAATAAACCCACATGTACATATTGAGACGGGAGCCCGGAGAAAAGAAACTTTCATTCCGATACCCGTATTAAGTGAATTAAATAACGAATTAATAAAGGAAAAAGATAGAGTGAAGGCTTTTCTATCATTTCGAAATCAGGTAGAAGAAGTCAAAACAGAAAGACCTTACTCACGAAAAGCAAAGCAAACACGCATGCATGAAATGAATGACCTGTCGTGTGAGAGTGATTCTGTGAGTGATGTAGGAAATACTTGCCGTGAAACACAACGACCATACTATAACCATGATATGAATGAAGAGAATTTCCATGGTTCCAGTTCACCAAGACCTTTTAGGTCAGATAATGAAAGAGATAAGCCTAGGGATTATGGATTAATAAATCGTGAATCACCTGGGAATAAAATATTTAATAAAGATAGAGAATACAGAGGTAGAATGAAAGAGCAACAAAGGGAATCAGAAAGTAATAGAAATGAGAGATATGAAGGTTTAAAACAACCACCAATGAGACCTGCGAGACAATCAAACCAACAACTGATACCCAGAAGGGAAAGGCAGGAAGAAGATATTGATCCAGATTATGAACACAGACACCGCCTTTCGTTATTGGAAGAAGCTATTATACTATTAGCTCAGTTATTAAAAAACTCTCAAAAGCTGAAGGTGGTAGAGCCTGGAAAATACAGGTATGAGACAGAACAAGATTTAATAATGTATTTAAAAGACTTTGAAGCCTACTGTGAGCTTCACTACCCTAACGCGTTCCATCAGTGGCTTCGGTTATTGGGTAGGCAATTAGAAGGCCATTTTCTCAAATTGTTTCGGTTATTGACCAAAGATGACCGTGATTATTTCTCGGTCCGGAATACCTTAATTGAATGGTTTGAAGATGAGGAAAAACGAAAAAAAGAACATCGAATGCAGGCTTACCATTCGGCACGACGACAACGGAACGAAAGTATCCGTATGTTCGCATTAAGGTTAGAGCGTTTGGCAAGAAGGGCATATCGAGGAATTGATATGAGGGAGCACGATTCGCTCCGGACTGCATTTTTATGCAGCTTACCTCCTGATATTGAAAGTGTTGTCCAACAATATATAAAAATGAAAGATCTAGACGGTGTTCACCGAATTTCTTGGGAAAAAATGGTGAGTTTTGCCGACTCCTTGGAGAAAAAGGAAGATGTATACCAGAGTCAGACTTCACCATCACATCGTCAAGATAAAAGAGCAGAAACAACAAAAGTAGATTTAAATGAATCTACCGAATCTGTTATTAGGATAGATACCACCTACCCAAATTGGACAGAGGTGTTGCAAGAGAAAGAAGATCCCAAACAACGAATGCAAGAAAAAAATCGTACCTCCACAAGTGCGAATCGTGGTTCTCCCGACAAGAATCGGGGAAGTCGTGTCTATCGACGGAGTAACCACCAAACAGATAGTCCACAAACAAATGCTTCTGGAAATGTCCGTGCGGATTACGCTGAACGACGTAATAGAATTTGTAATTATTGTGAAAAAACAGGACACAACATGGAAGAATGTTACCTGTATCTAGGAATTTGTAGTTTGTGTAAAAGGGAGGGGCACATGCGGACTGAGTGTAAATATTACCGACCACCTCTTCCTACTCAAAACTATAGTAGAGTGACTTGCCCGTTTTGTAATGGTCCTCATCCGGGGATCAAATGTCCGAATCGAACACCCCCCAAACACAATAAAGAACAAATGGAAAGAACGCCTCGAGAGCGAACAACTGGGGCAATAAGAAAAATGGAAGTAAGTAAGTCATCATGGGAAAGAGATGTTTCACCACCACCCCGAGGTGATAGGAAATCCACTACCACCTCGTCGCGTTGGACCCATGTGGAGAATTGCGAAAATCGCATCTGGAGGGTCGGTGTCGTGGTACAGATGAATCAAAAAAGATCGGGTAAAACTACCGAACTCACGGGGGGTGAGTCGACCAGTGGAGAGTTTCTTTTTGCTGCTTCTGACTCCAACTTTCGTTACTTATAATGAAACAAAAATTAGATGATGAGTTTCTTTTTAAACCCCTTAAAAATGGAATCTAAAATATTGGAAAATCCTCCGCCAGAAGTGGAAGCAAATATACCAATTATGCAAGTTCATACTAGTTGTTGTACAACAGCTGACCCGTTAATTATACCTGTGTCCTTGGAACCACACTGTGCCTCTGCCTATGGATGTGTATGGTGGACAGTGGGCTGATCAGTCTGATAAGTACCAATATTATCCGGGACTATTTAAAGGATGTTATTGTAAAACCTTCTTGGAAATCGGGATTGGCTATTAGTGGCTAACGAAAGATCATGTGGGTGCCAGTGAACTCATATATTGAAATACCTATTTTTTTCCCCGATAGTACTTTTTAGAACGAAGCCTGCATATTTTTGAGTATTTGAGGACTCCTTATGCCAGCCAGTATGGTATTGGGAGCTTCAGCCTTGAGGGAAAATGACTTGCTCCCAGATTTGTCCATCAGAAGACTAGTTCATAGATTAGGAAACAATATTCAGATGGTAGCTAAGGATGAGAGTCAGAACATTCCATTTTATAATTGTGTGACTGTACACTCAATAAGTATACCTCCATTTTCATGTAAAATGGTGAAAATAAAGTGTCCATCAAAGGAATCATTATCTCTGGTGGGATTTCAAGGACAGATGGTGAGTACTGTTACTCCCATATCTGGAATATTGGATATAAAATCTTCGAACCAGATAGCTATTATTAACAATTCAGAAAGAAAAAAATACATTAGAAAGAATACGGTGGTGGGACAATGTACACCCCTGGAAAAAGAAGGACTTTCAAATTCAGGCTTGCAACGTACATCCCACGCAATATGCTGACGCTTAGTTAGGAGAAGAATGGACTCCACTGAAAGTTCTGGACGAATTCTGTTTCAAAGAAATCCCTATAAATGATCAACAGAAACAAAAGCTTATTGAAATATTACTGAAACATAAACTAGCATTAAGCTTTGGTGACCATGACGTGGGGGTGGCCACAAATATTTCACATTCTATTGAATTGCAAAATGAACGGCCAGTACGCTTACCTGTGCGCCGTTTTCAGGGGCCCTTGGCCCAGGAGATTGAGAACCAATGCAAGGAACTATTGGACCAACAAATCATCAGACCTAGTAAGTCTCCCTATTCTGCACCGGTTGTACCTGTACGGAAGCCTGATGGGAAATTACGTCTGTGTATTGATTATAGGAAATTGAACAACGTAACTAAAACAGACTCCTTCCCACTTCCAAATTTAACAGATATGATATACAACATGTATGGTAACAAATATTTTACTACTATCGACCTTGTCCGAGGTTATTACCAAGTTTCCATGGATCCTGATAGCGTGGAAAAGACCGCTTTTTCTACTCCTTTCGCGCAATATGAGTATCTGAAAATGCCGTTTGGGGTGAAGAATGGGCCGGCCACGTTTCAACGTGGAATGATGTTGGCTTTGGATGAATTGCCCTGGTCAAAGGTCATGGTTTACCTCGATGATATCATCGTACTAGGTGAGACGGTTGAGGAACATATTGACACGCTGGCGTTGGTTTTAAAAGCCCTGGAGAAAAATGGCTATAAATTGAAACCGCGTAAAACTAGATTATGTCGTACAGATGTAGAATTTTTGGGGCACCAGGTTTCAAACAATGGAATACTTCCCCTGGAGAAAAACGTAAGAGGCGTATTGGACTTTCCTGTTCCAACCACGGTCAAACATCTTCGACAGTTTTTAGGTATGATAAATTTTTACAGACGTCACATCCCCAACTGTTCCCAGATAAGTAAGCCTCTCTCTTGTCAAACTGGGGGGAAAACTGTACAATGGACACCTGAATGCCAACAAGCCTTCATGGACCTTAAACAAGCATTGACAAATCCCAAACTTTTGGGGTTCCCGGATTACAGTCCCAAGGTACCACCAATGGAATTACATGTAGACGCCTCAAATATTGGTGCGGGGGCCTGTTTATCACAAATACAACAAGGGGAAAGGAAACCCATCGCTTTTATCTCGATGACATTCAGCGGAGCACAGCGAAATTATAGCGTCCTTGACAAAGAACTAACAGCCTTACGGTGGGCGGTCAAGAACCTTAGACCTTTCTTGCGTGGGGTGAGGTTCATAATTTATACAGACCATTTGCCACTCATCTATTTACAGAACATGAGTCTGATTGACGGCCGTCTGGCACGAACAATGGAAGAACTAGACGAGTACGACTTCGAGATCCGTCATGTTGCGGGCTCCACGAACATTGTCGCGGATGCGTTGTCCCGATCGCCTGTGTTGGAAGAAGTTGAAGAGCAAGGAGTAGATATGTCAGTATCAGAATTTATACCTGCTGGATATTATCAGATTGAGATCGCTGGGGGGGGAGACGCCTTGTATAAGTGTTTTTCGTGGTTTTTGTATGGATCAATTAACAGACATCTTGAATTACGTGATAACATCATAACTGAAATTCAAAAACACCCACAAAAATATCAATTACCGGGTAAACAAATCAAAAAACAGCTTAGGTTGTTACGAATTTCCGGGCAACTTCCTATTCCCGAGGTATTTACGGCCTTCACGGAAATATTTAAAACACCAGTTCATGTTTACTATAACGGAGACAAACCAATCATTCATGGTAGCCAATTTGAGAGAGAAGCTTGTTGTGTTAAGTGCCTGGGAGGCATACATTATAACCTCCTTATGCCAACAACCATAAACTCATAAAACAAAATGTTTTGTTCACTGAACACAATACATCAATACATACAAACGATATTAAGGTTTTCTGTTTTATTTTTTTATGACTACATTAATACACAAAATACACAAACTGATTTGAATTACTTACCTTTCACATAATTCTAACAAGTTGATATGGGAAAGACTGTACTTACTTATCCTCAGGAATATTAATCTGAAATCAAAAAAATAAAAGCATTTTAATTGATTATCAATAAAATAAATAAAAAAAATGACAGAACTAAAACAATAAAAAAAGTAAATAAAAAAAAAACACATAGAAAATTTAAGAATAAAAAATAAAAAAAAAAAAAAAAAAAAAAAAAAAAAAAAAAAAAAAAAAAAAAAAAAAAAAAAATAAAAAAAAAAAAAAAAAAAAAAAAATATGAATATAAATATATAAATATATAAAGTAAAGTTTATAATAGCATGGTTAACTAAATGTATACTTATTCTTGCTATAGCTAAACCAAGTACAACAATGTACCTACGATATATTATCATATTGACATAGCCTTCTGTAGCAAAGTTTTGATGGTTCACTAATTTACTAAATTAAATTTATGGTTTTATTAAATGTTTAATAGTGTTAGGTTTATTTATATAAATTATGTACTAATTCTGTTCTTTTGTCCTCTACAGCAGCTAAACCACAATACAATATCTGTCCACGCACACGCCTTTGTTCCTTACTAATTCTTAAGCATGTCTTTGTTAGTAGTTGGGGCTTCGGTAGTTGCCCTCTTTTGGAATGAGAGACGGATGTTATGGCACAGGCATGGTTTGAACGTGGTAGCTAACTTTTATGCAGGTAAAAAGCTCTCAGAATGTCCTGAGATGATTAAAGAAAGTATGACACCAGATGTCGATTACATTTTGATATGGTGTATAACCACCTTAGCTTGGACTAGAAAAATAATAGAAGATAAAAAGGGAAAAACAGTTTCTATTTTTGAACCAAATACTCAATTTAGTATGGACGACGTTCCTACAATTATGACTGAAATCACACAAATTGCTCAACAGGTTAATGCAAAGGTGAAAATTTACTTAGCCATACCCCCTATTCAGGATGTTTATTTTTTCAATAAAAGACGGGTAATAAGAGATTTAGGATCAGATTATGCTGAACAGTATTTCACTGATGATATCTGTAATCCCACAACAATGAGAGACCATTCCATCGCTAGTCTTCAGAAATTTGAATCTCTAGCCACCCCACAATTTCAATGGCCAGGGAAGAACCTCCTGTTTGGTAATGAGGTTATGGACTTCTTTCATAAACACCAGGGTCCGAGGATGGATGCATCTGAATATCCCCATAATAAATATATTAATGGAACATCTGCCTGTTTGGATTCCCCACTTATGTCGGACGGGTTACACCCAAATTATCGTTTTCTGGTTTCTTTCATGAGGAAGTACAATGATAAGTTTATATGTAAAAATAGTAGTACAAGAACAGGTTTTCGAGAACCACAATCCCTACCTTCTCGAAGGGTTCAGTCCTCCCAAATTAAGCGACCTTTATTGGAGACACCGAGACCAGATGAAGATGTACAGGACAGTGATAGAGAAAGGTTCCTTCAATCATGCATTGACCCGAGACCATCAACTTCCTTTGATCTTACAGCAACAAATTATACGAATAATAATAATAATAATATAGGACAATCTCAGATAAATGTAATTAATACAAGTCGTTTTACGTCAGCTAATGCATATAATCCAGTGTTGCCTATGGCATCAGATATTCAAGGACAGTGGCCTTGTCTCCCAGGTCCTTCTATAACTTATCATCAGACGATCCCACCTCCTAGGTTTCAGGGATCTAACATTCCAATTTCTACTCCCACACTATCTTATGAACAAGAAGAAAGTTTATATGACCCACGAATTATGACTATCCAGCGCTCTAGTGTACGCTGGGCCCTTCAGCAAATGCGTTGGGAAGAACTTCCCGAGTATAAGCAAGAAGCATATATCCGTCAGTGGAATCGTGTAATTCAGGAAGAGATTCTGGCCAATAGAGGAGCTTCCTCCATCTCTTGTTCATATCAATTCTAAAGAAACTAAAGAAATACAATATGAAAATAAGTGGATCTTTTTATTGAATCACAATGTTGTGATTATTGTTATAAGCTCAAAGATTTTTTTTGTTTTTTTTATAGAAAGTTTGTTTAATTTTGTTGTCATGATAATAAGAAGCCTACCAAAGATTTCTTAACCAAAGTTTTAGTAATAATTTCATAAAGGAAAATTTTAGTTATTATTTTTGTAAAGAATACCACCAAGTTTAAATAGGCTCCTTCGGAATTTAAGTGTGTGAGGGGGCTTGAGTCTGGTGGGGGAGGGTGTGAAGGAGAGTGTCTCCTTCTGTGCTTTTCTTTTTTTTAGGTAAATTGGTAAGTGAAAGTGAAGCGTGTGTGCTGAAATCTTACATTTATTTAATTTGATGCTACTAAAGATTTAATATGTTTCAGAGAAATATGATTATGAATTTTTGATATTAATGTATGATTATATGTTTATGAATTTTTTGTTTGATTTCTAATAATATTTGTGATGAGACCAATGAGAAGGAATTTAAGATTTTCAACAATATCAGTATAAATGTGCTATTACAAAATTTGACATAGAGGGAAAACGATAACATCGGAATTACTCAGGTAATTAATCTATTCAAAATTAAATCTAAATTACTTTACTGTTTAGTATGATTTAAATTAATAAAATAATAAAATACCTGTTAATGAAATTAAAGCATCATTTAAAATAAATAAAATATAAGATTAAAAATACAAAAAAAAAAAAAAAAAATAAATTTTTAAAAAAAATTTAAAAAAAAAAAAAAAAGGGAGAAAATAAAAGTAATTAAATGTATATTCACAGTTGTCTCTGTCAATCAATCAATAAGAATTATCAAAGCCATAAATCAAGATTAAGGAAAACTTAAGAAGACCCCATCCAATTTAGATATAACCGGCTGGGGTGAGTAAAATATATTATGTCAATTTGATCTGTAAAAGAAATAAAAATTAAAGTTCAATACTACTCTCTTATGTAGGTCTTATTTCTAGGCTTAAAATAACTTGCTGAAAAATCATCCAATGTCCATAACGAAGTTTGATCTGAAACAAAACAGATATGAGATAAGTAATCTGTCAAATAATCAATAAATAGTAGCAAGAAAAAACGTACAAATAAAAAAACTTACTGTCAAATAAATAGCTTTTAAGAAAACGTTTACTGTATATAAAATATTCTTAGCTTACTAACCAATTAATAAATATCGACTTTGATTTTTTTTATATCTTGGCTGTGATATTCTGGTCACTTGGTAGTGCCTAAATAAATATCTATTTTTGTAAAACCAATTATTAAACTTAAACTGAATCAGATTTTTCCAATAATAATATAGAAAATACTAATGCAAATGTGTGCCTTAAATTTATGTATATAAGTATTTTTGTTATTCACACTGTTGTGCCTATTCTGTTGGACTACTAAATCTTTTGTTGTCTCGTCACTTAGTAGTGACCAAGTAGTTTTCTGTTGTCTGCCTGCTAAGTACAGATCTTTTGTTGTTTCGTCACTTAATAGTGACCCAGTGATTTTTTCTGTTATTTACCTCATAAGTAAATATCTTTTGATATCTTGTCACCTAGTAGTGTCTTTATAACTATTCTTGTATATAAAGTTTTCTAATTAAATACTACTTTACAAATTTCTTTTCTTCTCCTTTTTATATACATTTTTTACATTTCTACGTATGTGATGAAAGTGATTAATATATAGAACCAAACCGCTTCGAACCCAATCACAACCTGTAAGCATTCTCAGTGGATAGGCCTTTCCGGGTCCTCACAGACAATTGCGACTTGGATTAGAAAAAGTATTCTGATGCTACTTGCTTCTTATGTTGGAACTGCTGTGAACAACATTTCCAAGAGTGATAGCTATCCGAGGTAAATTATTACAATATTCGTACATTTAAGGTTCTAATACAAATTTTATTTCAGTACTTTTTATTTTTCGTCTTGGTTTTTCATCGAGAGTAAAGAAAGGAGGGTAACTCTACAAACTGGGTTTCTTTAAAGACTTTCGTCGTCAGATTCTTCTTCCCAGTCTGTTACCCTCTGTTACATATACACAAATATATATATATATATATATATATATATATATATATATATATATATATATATATATATATATATATATATATATATATATATATATATATATATATATATATATATATTATTATATATAATAATATATATATATAATATAATTATACTATATATAATATATAATATATAATATATATATATATATACAGGGGTGTTCAAAACCACCGCGACAAACTCGGAGGGCTGATAGAGCAATCGATAAGGAACATTTATTGTTTAATAAGCTATATTGTATTGACGCTCGTTTCAAATTTTACGGATGAATGTTAAAGGTAAACCACGTGATGTTGTTTGACGCGTCGTTACTTCGTAACCGGAGATTTTGGGTATTCTAATGTTATGTATGCACTCTCTCAAGCACCACTTCTTCAAACGCAGGAGTCCTCGTATTACGCGGTCTTCCACCAATGCACCGGGGACGAAGGGTCCATTATTTCGAAGGCGCTGATGAAGGCGGGCAAACATTGTGTGGTGGGGTGATTTCTGTGTGGAAACCGTTCCCGGTACATGAGGTGCGCTCTTCGTCCATTTCAGCACCGCACCGTAACACATTATCATGTCGGTTAACTCGAGAAGAGTGTAGTGATCCATTCGTAATCGATGCCTACACTGTACTGAATCAACGATGAATTGGGCAAGGTAAAGGTATTGCCGTGTTTCCAAAGGACGTTAAGCGTACACACATGTACACACCCACAAACACATTAAAATTGAGTAACAAATCGCCGGTAACCTACATGCGACGCGTCACGCAACAAACTAGTGTACCTTCAATCGTCCGTAACTTTGAAACGAAGCGTCATACAACATAGGTTATTTAACAATAAATGTTCCTTATCGTTTGCTCTATCAGCCCTCCGAGTTTGTCGCAGAGGTTTTGAATCACCCTGTATATATATATATATATATTAATATTATATCATATAAACAAAAAATATCGCGATACCCATTATTGATAAAAGATTTAATCGGATAGCAGATAACCCGAAACCGTTATCGCGATAAATTATCGCCATTTAGTTATCGGTAGTTTGGAACAAAAATTATCGCGATACCGATTATCGGTAAAAGATTTTATCGGATAACAGATAACCCGAAACCGTTATCGCGATAAATTATCGCGATAACGCCCCACCATGTATATATATATATATATATATATATATATATATAAAATATATATATTATACCTATATATATATATATATATAAAAATATATATC
This sequence comes from Trachelipus rathkii, assembly GCA_015478945.1. Taxonomy (NCBI): domain Eukaryota; kingdom Metazoa; phylum Arthropoda; class Malacostraca; order Isopoda; family Trachelipodidae; genus Trachelipus; species Trachelipus rathkii. Next base: position 19,391 of record JABUQX010047582.1, on the reverse strand, counting down.
TATATAATATATATATATATATATAGTATACTATATATATATATATATATAAACTAATTATATATATATATTATATATATATATATATATAAATACTTGAATAAATAAAAATATTATTAAGGAATAAGGGGAATCTGCATTAAAGAATAATGAATATAGGGATGGTTGCTTTCGCAACTGATTTTGCAAATGACATGTTGGACTAGACTGGAGTGTGGTGGGAAGAGGTGATAGTGAATTGTGTGTGGGTTTGATGTGCAAGAAGTACAGGTATTTTTGGAGATTGAGCTATTAGTAAGGAGGAAGTAATGGATAGAGCGAGAAAGTTGAAGAATGGTAAATCTGCAGGTAAGATGAAATTACTGGTGAAATATTCAAGAATGGAGGCGAGATGTGGACTAAGCACCTTGGATTTGTAAGTTGTTACACCACACTCGTTTATTGAAGAGTTATAGTTTCCCATGGATTTGGGGAGAGCAGGAAATAGTACCCTTAGATAAAGGTGGATAATAAGAGTAACTGTAAGAATTATATTGGAATTAGTTTATTGAGCTGTAGTAGGGAAATAATACTGGTATTTTGATACTTTTTGTATATATTATAATAGTGAGTGGATATATATAATATAGTATATAGAATATATATATATATAGGTATATACTATATATATATATATATATATATATATTATATATATATAATAATATACTGTATTATATACATATATATATGCATATATATTATGATATACTATATTTATTATATATATATATATATATAAATATATATATATATATTATATATATATATATTTATCTTCAACGCATTATAATTCATATCTCTCCAAAATAAATATATATATATATAATATATATATATATATATATTATATAATATAAATTATAAAATATACCTAAGCCCGAAGCTTATATAATGCAAAATCTCTCAAATGCAACGAAGACGCGCGTCTTTTCCGAGAGTTTATGTTACAATAGTGGAAAACAGATGATGTTGCAAGGGATGTCCAGAAAACAGAGGTCGGCTGAAATGATGGAAGTACGGCATTAAACATATCTGGGAGGCTAAATATCAACCGAAATTCAGATGAACTAATCCACGCTATCCTTGTTCTTGCCGATGAGGGCAATCAACGTGTGGTGGAATTGTGAGAGAGAAACACACCAGACTTTGTAATACATACAAGAGTAGGTTTCTATCGTCACTTCATAAAGATATAAAGTTAAGAGAGTTTGAAATGGAGGACATTTTATTAGTGTTTTGGCTTTAAGCTCAATCCTATTCAAAGGTGAGTGAAACTGGAACACCCTTCGAAATATGACAACAGTACTCCACACATTGGCTAATTAATTGCGCAGAAAAAAATAGCAATGATGAACAAAACTCTCAGCTTGTTTGAGGCCCCTTTAACAAACGTTGTGATAGGTTTCCAGGATAGTTTGTTTTTTATATTTAGACAAAGAACGTTTATTTTCTTCATAGATTAAACGGTATAGAGGATAGGCGAGTTTGTTTTTTGTTTTTAAGAAGGAATGAATGGGTAGCGTTTTAAAATGGGAAGGAAGTGTGGAGTTACATATTTTTTTTTTAAAGAAAGTTTCATTTCACTAGGTTGAGGCAACCCCATTAGTAATCAGATAGCGATCAGCAAAAATAGCGTCAGGAAGTTGAAGCCAACAAATCTTTTTACGAAAGAGGGAGAAAATTTTAAATGAGTGAAAGAATGAAGTTATGTTATCGTCCTAAGATTGAATACAGTTAGAAGAGCAGTCGAGAGCTGACTCCTTTTCACAGGTTTCGCCCATGTCTTTACACATTATCGAGTGCATGAAATCATATCTGAGAGTTAGAAAGGATATTGTGGTCCGAATGGCACTATCTCCTGATTTAGGTGTGTGCTTCAGGGCTGGCGTTTGTCCTCGTTCAACTACTCTCTATTCCTTGGTGCTAGAAGAGCGCGTATGCCAAACTGATCCCGAAGCAGCACAGCAGCCGTGAACCTTCCGTCTTACTATACAGCTCGATCTCATCTGTATTCAATTAACAAGATAATTGAAACTATTCTAACCTCTCATTTCTTTTATTATCTTTCAGTACTCGAGATCAATTTGAAATTCTTATCAATCTCAGGTTTATAGTCTTCTTCACTTAAGGATTCTGGTGAATTCTTGGCTGATGGGGTATCAATAAACATACTAAAAATATGTTTTAACATTTCGGATCTTTCGCATCAATCACATTCCATATTCTAATAACTCGTTGGTCTAGAAGCCTATTTAAGAATAGACGATTCACCCTCTAATTTCGATAGTGTCCTATGTAATGTCCATTCCTCTATAATACTTTTCAAGAGAAATCTCCCCTCCCCCCCCCAAAAAAAAAATAATAATAATAATGTAATAAAAATAAACAAAAAATAACCAATGTTAACTTGACGTTTGCAATCCATATTGCAATTTACTTAAACACAATTTCAAATAAGGATTTTTAAAAAAAATCATAATAAAAGCAAACTTTATTGCATTATTTACATGTAACAAAATCATAAAAAGGTAAATTTTAAATATACTCCCTGATACGAAGTTTTTTAAGGGAGTATAAAAGGAAAATACTGGGAAGGGAAAAAGGAAAATTAGAATAATAGATCAAAAAAGATAGACTGATGCAATACAGTATTTTATACTCTCAAATTTCATTCTGTACATTTATGTTACACCTTATTAAATAATATTTACATGGGCATTAATACCCTCGTCTTTGTAAACAACTATCATATTGATAATAGCAAGGAATTGAAACGCTTCTCAACAGTTTGTAATTGTAAAAATTGTACACAAAATTCAAAAGATATTTTCAAAAAATTTTTAGTATTCCTTCGTGTCGTTTGGATCCCTCTTAAAAGTGTCTCCATATTTACTCATGTATTTACGTACAAATTCTTTTGTTTTATGCTTCACGCTATCGCTACATTCCAATCCGTCAATGCTTGGAAGCTGTTTTAATTCTTTCACCATCACAAAATGAGTTAACTGAAATTTTAAAATTATTATTAGATATTAGAAAAAGATTATAACTATTTTTATTAGAAAAAGATTATTACTATTTTAAGTGTTAAAAGGTAAATTAAGAAGGAGAAAGATAAATATGACGAAAGTGCAGGAGCAAGAAGTAATGGGGGAAAAAAAAAAAAGAGATATAATGAAAAAAGTGGATAGCAAAAATTTGTGAAGGGGAGAATGAATGGCGTGTAGAATGGCGAGAAATAAGTTATTAATGTTGTAATAATAATACTATAAAGTAAGCAAGAATAATACGCTAAGAGTTACGTAAGTCTGATGTCCGAAAGTATTTGGTTGTGGCTACTTTAAAAATCTATAAAAATAAACAGATTCCACCTCGGCCGATAATTAAGAATTGTTATTATGCAGAATTTTTCATGAACTGGCGGAAAGTAAATGTAGATTTTAGATTTTTAAAGACGAGTCTTTTTGTAAAGTTTTAGATTTTCTTTCTAATAATTTGGAATTAATTACCAATGTTTTTTTTTTAAACTTTTTTTTACTCACATCCCCAACATGCCGGGTGCAGTTGGGTTGTTATTACTGGGGGCAAGAATTAAATTGAGACTGCAACTACGTTGGGCGCTTGGTTTGGATAGCGCCTAAAGTTTGCGATTCCTGTGTCCGCCGTTTACCCGTATAGGGGAAAGACGTAAAGGTATGTTTTTTTTTTTTTTTTTATATTATTATAATATTATATATATATATATATATATATATATTATGTAAAAAAAAAAAAAAAATTTAAATATATATATATTATATATATATATAACGAACCGCGCTAATCTGAATTTATATTTCTGTTTACTTACTTTAAAAATAATTTTAAACAATGGCATTAAGATAAAGAAAAAAATCAACCAAATATTTCGTCCACCACCATTTGAACTGTGCAGACGAACTTACTGCAGGAATGTGAGTGAGAGTTTAAGATTCAAATGCGCACCAAACAACACAGAGGTGTACGACAAGCATGAAAGCCATTTAAAATTCTATAAAATATTTGAAAATGGAATTATTTTTATAGTACATAAAGGTTTACATGTAGATATAGAAGTATTTCGATTTAACTCTAGTTAATTGTATTCAAATTAAACACTATAGAAATCTTTTGTGGATAACTTGATACTAAGCTTCACACTCTCGCACTGTATAAAAAAAGCGTGCCATGTATTTATATAAGATTTAATGGACAAGTAGATGTTTTCAACGATTCTCTGTGTGTATTTTTAATTATTATAATGACATATTTGTATATTTATTTTACCCTTGTAGTATTTTACTTATTTTTTGTTTAAAGAAAATCACTTATATATAAACTTATATTATTATATATATCTTATATATATTAATATGATAATATATATATATCTATATTAATAATATTATAATTATATATAATATAGTATATATATACAATATATATATATGTAATTTATTATATTTATTATATATATATATAAATATATAATATATAATATATTATATTATTTATATAATAATATAATATATAATATAAATATATATATATTATATATATATATATATTATATAGGCGTAGCCAGGTTGGAGGAGAAGAACACTAAGTATTATGAGCTATTTAATTATAAAATAATTAAATAATCAAACAAATCGAGAGTAACAGAATTAATAGAATAAAGAAACATATCGTGTGGTTCGGAAGATTTTAGTGATGTTGAAATCAAGGAGATCTCTCCAGAGTTGGATAATAGTGTTTCTGTCTGGCACTATATATTGAATACTTTAATGTCATTTAAAGACTGGAAACTATTTTAGATCACAATTTGACAATTCTTTTATAATAATACGGAAAGATTCCTTGTACAAAGTTGGACAAAAAAGTATGAAACAAGTGGGTGAGTTGCGACGGTTGTTGATTTTGAGGTTTTGACACATTGCTGAAGGCAAGAATGATCGAGATATTGACTCATCAAACCATAATCTTTGAATTATAATATAAATAGAATTATAAAATTATTACTCCCTTCATTCTCCATTATGTATAATTGCAGTTCCATAATTTAGTGTAAGATTACTCTTACCATATTGGTAAAGTGAGGCTTGATTTAAAAGGATTTTTCCCTCTCAAATCGATGAAATTCTTCAACATTTTGAGTTTCATAGACTTTTTGTTTCTGTTAATGAAGAAAGTGAAAATGCTCGTATATCATAATCAATGTAATGAAAAAATAAGAACTTGCTGTTTAATTATATTCCTGAACGCTTTTATAAATAAGAGATTGAATTATCTTTGGATAAAATTGTTCAAATAAACATTCCGTTTGCAACTATCGTCAAAGATTGGGGTCACAAATAATAACTTTCATTAGATATTCACGTTAGAATATTTCTTCTTCGTTTTAAATATAAATAAAATTGTAGTTAGGAGTAGATAGAAGAGCTACTTTCAAATTATATAAGGAATATTATGAAAGCTATTTAAGATTGATACTCTGCTTCTCCTTAGACTTCCTATTTAATTGTGTAATAATTTTGATCTATGCGTTGCGTAAAGTTTTAACATCTAAAACACTCCACAATGTAACTAAAAGACTATTTACATTACTATGTACGGTAAACAAACTTTTCTAATCTAAGGAGAGAAAAACTAACAGATCTGACTTAATGAATGTAATCATAGCTACAAAATATAAAAGGTGGAAGCTATTAATCATTTGTTGTTAACAGAGCAAGAGAGAAGAATTGTATATATAATATAATTTTTATATATATTAATATTATAATATATAATATATATATATTATATATATAATATTAAAATGCATCATGGTGAATAGGGATTGCTGTACTGATGGTTTAATAGTATTATTTCCTTGTAATAAGTAGGGAATATAAGTTTATGATAATATATATATATATATATATATATATATATATATATATATATAATAATTTATTATATTATAATAATATATAGAAGGTTAAACTAATACAAAACAATTTGTATATGTTTTTAATTATGCTGTGAGTTCCACCTTCTTTAGATTAAATATAAGCAAACTCTACATTAATATTATTAAATCAAATATAATCAATATACATGAATCTATCATAATTAATAATAAAATATAATAAAATAATAATATAATTAATAATTAATAATAATATAATAACAAAAAAATAAAATTAATAATAAATATATAACTTATTAATTTCATTAATAATATATATAATTAATAAAGAAATAATAGATATTATATAAAAAATAATATAATATAATCTAATATAAAATAATATAATAATAATAATTTATTATTATATTCATTAGTGTAGTTTATAAAGATACTAGTTTATAAATAAGTAATAATATAATATAATAATAATAATAATAATAATAATAAAATATAATAAAAAATTTATATATAATATAAAATGATAATAATATATAAAATAATAATAATAATAATAATTAAAATATAATAATAATATATTAATGAATATATAATAAATAATAATACAATAGTTTTAAAATATATAAGCTTAGAATATTTAAATGAGAGATAGCCATGAAAAATTCACTTCTTTTTTCTATTATTTTATTATTATGTAGTAATGTGTGGGCTTATTATTATTGTATTTATTATATTTACCATCATAATTTAGAGTATTTGAGCAAGCAAAGAAAAATGTTGAAGATGCTCTGACCCTGATTCTCTTTCCTCTTCATTCTTGGCTACTGGACCATTTATTCAAAGAAAACAGAAAAATCCATATTTTGTATAATGAATTTGTTGAAAAGAGGGTCCCATTTTAACTAGGAAACAATTTA
>JABUQX010047582.1:0-5000 GCA_015478945.1 Trachelipus rathkii | reverse complement strand
GTTTGAAACGTTCACAGTATATTATATGAATACTTGGAATTCTTTGGTATTGGCACTAAAAATTTTAATTATATTAAGATTTAAGGTTCTCTAACATAAAGATATTTCATATATATATATATATAATATATTATATATATATATATATATATTATATATATATATTATTATATAATATATATATATAATATATATATATATATATATATATATATATATATATATATATATATATATATTTATATATATATATATATATATATATATATATATATATATATATATATATTATATATATATATATATATATATATATATATATATATATATATATATATATATATAATATATATATAGTATATATATATATATATATATTATATATATATATATATATAATATATATGAGTATGCGTGCGTATATGGGTTTGTTTGTTTATTGTAGTGAGTCTGAAAGGAACTGATAACAAACTATTATTATTATTATTATTATTATTATTATTATTATATTATTATTATATTATTTTTATTATTATTATTATTATTTTATTATTATATTATTATTAGTATTATTATTATTATTATTATTATTATTATAAAATATTGTTGTTGCTATTATTATCTATAATTAAATATTTATTATGTATTATTATTATTATTATTATATTATTATTATTATTATTATTATTATTGATTATTATTATTATTATGTATTATTATTATTATAAAATGCTGTTGTTATTATTATTATTATTATTATTATTATTATTATTATTATTATTATTATTATTATTAATTATTATTATTATTATTATTATTATTATTATTATTATCTATTATTTTATTATTATTATTATTAGTTTATAATTTAATTTATTATTATTTTTTTTATTATTATGATTATTATTATTATTATTATTATTATTTATTATTACTATTGTTTTCTTATTATCTTTTCATTATGACAGCTCTATTATTTTTTTTATTATTGTTATATTGTTATTATTGGTTGTTATGATTATTATTATAATTAATTATTAGTATCATGTATATTATTATTATTGTTATTATTATTATTATTATTATTATTATTATTATTATTATTATTATTATTATTATTATTATTATTATTATTATTATTATTATTATTATTATTATTATTTACATCATAATTTTTAGATTTATTGAGCAAGCAAAGGAAAAAATTTGGAAAAGAAATACTCTGGGGAAACCCCAGATTTCCTCTCTCTCCTCTTCATTCTTGGCTACTGGACCATTTATTCAAAAAGAAACAAAAAAAAATACATATTTAGAATAATGAATTCGTAGAAAACATTTTCTTTTTTTTAAATAAGGAAACAAAATTTGAACAGAGTCCAATAGTTTTTTTTTTTGTTTTTTTTCAGCTTCAAAATTAATTTCAAAAATTAATTCATGTATTATAAAAAAAAAAATTAAAATAATATCTTAACGATTTTTAAAATTATTTTTTTTGCTAAATGATAGAAATTACTTTAAAAAAAATTAAAATTGCTTTCAGAAAGTTCAATGTTTTTTTGAAATTATAATTTAAACATTTAATTTTTATCTTCCTATTATTATTATTATTATTATTATTATTATTATTATTATTATTATTATTATTATTATTATTATTATTATTATTATTATTATTATTATTATTATTATTATTATTATTATTATTTAATATTATTATTATTATTATTATTTAATATTATTATTATTATTTAATATTTAATATTAATATTATTATTAATATTAATATTATTATTAATAATAATATTGTTATTAATAATAATATTATTATTAATAATAATATTATTATTAATAATAATATTATCATTAATTTTAATATTATTATTAATAATAATATTAATATTAATAATAATATTATTATTAATATTAATATTAATATTATTATTATTATTAATATTATTATTAATGATTATTAGATATTAATATTAATTATTAATATTAATATTAATATTAATATTACATATTAATTATTATATAATAATAATATACAATAATATAATATTTATTATTAATATTTTATATTTACAGGATAAATAATGGTTAAGATCTTTTAATATGTTAATATTATTTAATTAAATTATTAATATTAAATTTAATTTATTTTCTTAATATTTATTATTAATGATAAAATTAAATATTATTAATATGATATTAATAATATTAATATTAATAATCATAAATATTAATATTAATAATATAATGCTATTAGTATATTAATAATATTATAATATCAAAATCAATAATTATAAATCCAAATACTATGAATATTATTAATAAATATTTATTATTAATAATAATAATAATTTATTAATTAATTAATATTATTATTAATAATTATTATAATTAATATAAATATAAATAATATATCTATTATAATAATATTATATAATAATAATTATCCAAATCTATATTCAATAATAATATTACTAAATAAATAATACAATGAATGTACTTAATAATATTAATATGATATTATTATTATAAAGTATTATTAATATTATAAATATTAATAAAATTTTAAATTATTAATATTTATTATTATGTATATTATTTATTTATTAAGATTATTATTATATATTATTATTATTATATATTATTATTAGATTATATATTATTTTATTTATTGTTATTTTATTATTATTGCAAGTGTACTTCAGTAAATTAGCAAAATTAAGCTGACAATTTTTTTTATAAAATAGTTATTAATTATTTATTAATTATTTGTTGACTGTTTTAATTATCATTATTAATTGTATTTATTATTTATTATTATATTGCAATATGCTGCTTATAATTTCTATTATTAATAATATTTATCATTGATTATTTATTATTATTATTGAATATTTATTGTGATGATTAATATGTATTATTAATATTATTAATCATTATTATTAAATAATTATTAATATAATTAATATTATTAATATTATTAATATTATTAATATTGATTAATTTATTATTATTATTTTATATATTATTATTATTTTTATTATTATATTATTATTATTATGTATTTAATTATTGTTATTATTAATTCTCATTATTATTATATTATTATAAATAGGATTCTATTAAAATATTAATATATCAATTATTTAATATTATTTAATTATTGACTAAAAATAACTTCATTAATGGCAAATCATATATATTATTAGGATTATTAATCACAATAATTATTAATTATGTAAAATATTCATACAATAATACTATTACTATTATTAATATTAATATTAATATTTATAATTAATATATATTATTAATATTGATTACATTATCGAAGACTTTGTATATAATATTATTATTAATATTTATTAATATTATTTATGATATTATTATTAATAATATTATTAATTTAATAATTATTAATATGTATTATTTAATAATTTTATAATTATTATTGTTATTATTAAATTAATTATTATTATATGTATTAAATTATTATGTTAAAATAGTATAATAATATATATTATTAATATTATGTAAGTATTATGTATTAATATTATTATTTACAATATTGTATAATCGTATTAATTACATATCTTAATATTTAATATGTAATATTAAGGTTTAAACAATTATTAATATAATATTTAATATTTAATATAAATATTAATATTTAATATTAGATAAATAATATAATTAATAATTTAATAATTTATATCTCAATATGTATATTAAATTAATGATTTGAATATTATATATATAATATTGTAATTATTATTCTAATTATTTAAATATTATTTAATATTAAGATTTAATTAATATTAATATTAATATAATAAATATTTTATTAATATTTATATATTTACATAAATTTTATCAATAGATTAATAATATTTGTTAATTTTATTATATATATTTTTAATATTGAATATTAATAATATTATAAATTAATAATATTTCCTATTATTAAATATTATTTGATTATTAATAAAAATCTGAATTAATTATTAATAATTAACACTGATTATTTATTAATAATATTATTATTATATAATATTTAATATAAATAATAATTATTATTAATAATATGGATTAATAATAATAATAATATTATTAATTATCAAATATTATTGGAATAATTAATAAATATTAAATAATGAATAATATTATTAATGATTATAATATTATTATATTATTGAGAATATTATTATTATTATAAGTATTATTATATTATTATTGATATGAAAATATTTTATTATTAATATTATGATTTATATTTATATTATATTATTATTTATATATGATTATTAATATTATTAATTATATCTATTATGTATTTATGAGTTAATTATTATTGATTATTAAAATTATATTATTATTATTATCATTATTATTATTATTATTATTATTATGTTAATTTATTTAGTTAATATTATTATTGCTTATTATATTATCTATACATAGTTAATTCGAGTATTATTATTATGTATTGATTACTTATTATTATTATTGCGAATATTAAATAATATTATTAATCAATATTGATAAATATATCCATTAATATTATTTATATATAAAATTTATTTTTAATAATGCTTCATATAATAATTTTATTTTTTAATTTATTAACTTTATTTTCGATATTGAATATTATTATTATATCTTAATAATTATTATTATTATTATTATTATTATGTATTATTATGTAGTTATTTAATTGTTTGATGAGGTATTATATATATATTCTATTAATGCTATATTATGAGTATTAGTATTATTATTTTATATATTGATTATTGATTATTGATTATTAATTATGTAATAGATGATTATTATTATAAATTAATAATACTATTATTAATATTATTAATATTAATATGATTAGTTATTAATCATGTATTATGGGAATATTATTATATTATTTAATATTATTATAATTAATTATTGATGTAATGATTATTATTATTATGTAGTTAGATATTATTCAAGTATTA
>JABUQX010047581.1:2500-20245 GCA_015478945.1 Trachelipus rathkii | reverse complement strand
TATTATAATATATATAGTATATAGTATATATCATATATAATATACTATATATTATATATAGTGTGTTGTAGTATATTAGTATATGTATAATATAATTAATATTTATATATAGATATATTAGTGATTATATATATTATATATATTTATATACTATAATATATATAGTTAGATATTAATATTATATTTGTATTATTATATAAATTGTATATTAGTATATATATTATATTCTATAGCAGATAATTAAGTGAATATTTTAGAAGTTTTTGTGCTTAACTCCCATATCAGTGGGGATATACATTTTTAGATTCAGGGCTTGGGTAAGAGTTTTGTGGATTGGCACGTGGGATGCGTTTAAACCCGTAATTTACATATTTACTTAGTTAATTTGCAAGTATGATATTGTGTTCTTGTGGTGGCAAATCTGAAGGAGCCGAAGAGTCCTAAGTTTGAAAGATACGCCAGATTCCCGCGGCATTATCACTCTTGAGTTTGATAGCACGCGTGTTATCTATATTCGTCCTGGCTGGCTCCGAATCGATATTTCTAACTCACTGCAGTGTAGAAAGACATATTTCCGATTGACGGTGGTGATGTGTCTCAATTTTCAACTGTGTTTTTGGTCTCAAATGTCTTGTATCTGCTATGTGAGAGTTCAATTACTCAACCACCCACCTTATATGAGTACGTCCTCTCAATACTCCAATACCGGTACGTATGTGGATGTTTACGGTTACATGAAGTGCCTTTGTTCTGTTGGAAGCACGCTCCAATGCCATAAATTAGCATGATACGTGTGTGTATTGTCCACTGAGTTATTACAATTATTCTGTGACTTTCCCATTTTATTTTCTGTTGATAGAGAATATCATCACGTGTCGACACTTGAACTCTTGTACTATAGTTTCATTCACTGGACCGATGCACGATTCCTTTTAAGTCTAAGTGATAACATTCTTTGTAAATGGTTTACAACTGCACAATAACAGTCTGCGCTTGCGTGTACCTTAAAAGTATTGTTTCGCATCTGAAAACATTGCTACTTTATGTTAAATACTCTAATACCTCTCTATTCAGTGACTGTAAAACCTATGAAGTCTTTTGGAGATTACGATTAATGGGTCTTACTACCCACTACGTGAGTAAGGCTATGATTATTTACACCTAGATGTAGATACCATAACCCTCGTAGTTAGAGACTACCTTAGTTAGCGTACCAAGAGCTTTAGTCACGTTGATTTATTAAACCAAATATTTAATGTTTTACACCAGCCACCTTTTCCAGCCTAATTGTACATTACTTTATCTACTTAAGTCGTTTGCTCGATGTCAATATTGGTCATCCGTTACCTTTTTCATCCAACATAAAGTATCCTAAATATTTAACTCAGACATTTGTTCCAACTGGTTCTCACCATCTAACATTAACTTCACACCGAGGACCTTTCTCACTCACAACCAACCTTACTTCTTATTACCACACCCTGCCAAATTCTCTCTACCAGTCTTTTTCAAACTTCTTCAGATTGCCAACAAACCAAGATCATTTGCATTATAAAGATAGGGCACCCTCCACTCTCTTCCATTCTGAATTCATTCTAACCACCATATTCCTGGCCACCCCTAACCTTATTTCTTTCCATTAACCCCATACAAATTGTGAATGGATATGAGCCAAGTAGATGTGTATTGAATACGGACATTCCCTGCCTGTGCTACTGTGCTGTCGGGCTTGAGATAATATTAAACCAATTCACTTTCGACATCTTCTATTTTTACATACGCGTTCACTATCGTCATACATAACTTTTGATTCCTTCAGATCCGGTACGGTAGGAGAAAACACCAGATGGTGATTAACTAAACAATCAGATTGCCATAGTGCGGGCTCGACTCACCCTTGACATAGAATCTTCCCTATTGGATCCTGTCATTACGCCTGGTGGCAGATCAAATATTCTTAACAATATGACTCGCTAATCTCCTGTGCTTCTTCTCCCTCATTTCTCAATCATTGTTTCAACGCACCTTGTTTCTTCTCCCTCATATCAGCTCCCCTCCTCAGTATCACATCGTAACACAGTTTTCTTTCGACCACACAATAACTAGCTATATATCTCCCTGGTTACATATGACTCAATAAAAACTCAATGTCCGTATAATTCCGTCCAAGATTACCCACTCTCCTCTATCCCTACTCTCTCCTTATATATTCAAGTGGTACCAATTACCCTTGCTCTCCTCCTCTTCATACCCAATACCCCTTCGTAACACTCTTATTACCTTCCATAATACACTGGAATCTGGTTTATTACCTAAACAAATCCTGTCCATCGTGATCAATATCCCCATCTCTCCTTTTGTTCTTGCATCATTTCACCAGTATTTCATCAATACCCAACTTTACCATTCTTCAACTTTCTCACTCTACCCATTACCTCCTCCTTGCAATAACCTCTCTCCTAATTACCTATTTCTTCTTGTCACCTTCGATCCAAACTCACTACTACATCAATCTATTCCAACCTCTTCTAATTACTGACCTAACCTATTTAAACAGATTTCTGAGTTGTATCTTTCCACACTGGCCGCTTACCATCCATTTCTCGGAATTACATGGACCACACCATCATCCCTATTATAATACATAAATATCTTCAAGAAGGTGTCCTCTTTGATTGCGTGCGATTCTTATCTATAATTATGCCGCTCCTTACTCCTCTCATAAGAGGCTTCCCTATATATAAATATAGCCTTAATTCGTTATCGCTCTCTCATTTCGCTAAATCCTGTTCATTCTACTCCATACCTCTATAATAATATCGCCACTTATGTAATTGCAGCGCTTTCTCTTTGAATAAGTTTATTCTTTTCCTCTATTGGATATTAGATTCCTAACATCTTTCATTATTGTATATCCAATTTTAATTCATTGGCTGTTGTATAATAGTACATCCTTTCAACCACGATTCTTCTTTAGGCTGTATAATTCCATCATTGGCATTCACCCTCATTCATCCACACACTCACTCGTTAAGCATATATGAGTCTCTACTGTGTAGGCACATGTCCACCATATACCTTCAAATATTGTGACATTAGTTAACAATTGCTCCCAGACTTTTGTGTTTGAACTTGGTTCACATGTCAACTGATGTGTAGCGGCCGCGCGCCCGTATAGATACTTCATCTCCAGTGTAATTCCTGGTTCATATACAGATAGGGCGCGTGCGTCGTCAACTATAAATTACTACCGCACAATTCCTCTCGATATCACACTTCCTTCCCAGGTCTCCAATCCCCCATCTTAATACTAAATTTATATGGAAAAACAAAATCGATCTTCTCGGCATCATCTCACGCTCCTAACTCCACCTCACTCGACTTTAACATCCAGATCAGACTACTTCATCATACTCTTTTTACAACACAACTTACAATACACGCTCAATCATTAACTCTTCTTAATTCGATTTACAATCTGACTCCACCCTACACCCCACACTAACTAAGTACTTACTTTAATTCATCTAATAGTTAATTTACTCTCATACTGTTTCTCTACCATAGACAACCGTAAGTCATTATCCTACCACACATATTTCCTCTCTCGCGCGAGCGAGAATGTCAATCCATCCTCTTCCTCCGAGTGTCTCCATTTTGCATCGCACACGCCGAAATCAACCTGTTATACGAAATAGACTACCATTCTGTGTGTTTGGGTAACTCCTTATTTGCGAACCATTTACGTGGTCTCCCAATTTAACAATTTCCAATCTGAATGCTCCTACTCACCCCATCCATAATAAATTGAGTTTTAAATGAGAATAGCCTTTTCCTTCTGGTGATGCTTTCGGAGCAGCTTTCCATCACAGTGCAACGGTCGTTTATATGTTAAATTTATGAGTATATAATGAGCATATAGTTATTATTCCTTTTCTTCGAACTAATTTTTATCTCTACTCATATAAAAATATCCATGGGTATATTACCCTAGATATCGTGGTTGTTTCTCTGGTATACTAATTCTAGTTAAGTAGACTAATGTGATATATTATATCGGAGTGGAAAATTTTCCTCGTTTACTTCATTTATATTCTTGGCTTATATATATTATCATTCAAGTAAAGAACGTATTATATTGTATCATGGATCAGATTATCTTTTAGCGTAGTTAAGAAGCAGGATAGGCCTGCCGATAGCCCGAGTGTGCCTTATTAATTTTTAAGACGAACCGAAGTGATATACCATCTAAGAAAAACCACTGATAAAAAAACATTATAACAATTGTAAGTCCTATATACATACATACCATAAGAAAATATAAATCTCACATTATATCTGTAAAGTATAACTATAAAACCTAAACCCTGACATCTCGAGTATTTAATGTTTGCACATCTCCTTAACTCCACTGCTAACTCTCATCATCGCACATCGGCGTCACGCTCTATTAGATATACCTCATGATTCCTGATGTGATTTACTTTGCGTTATTTGCTACAAAGTGATGCGTCTCGCCGCTCTGTCTCGCAATGCGTCCAGATACTCTCTTCTCGAGTGTGTTGCCCTCCATAAATTGTTTTTTTCCTACACTTTTTATCTTTAATGCGCAACTCAGGGTGTTATCACATCCTCGCAGATTTTAATTATTATATTACTTCTACCGATTTCTAGGGCTTCCTTTGTACAATGAAGTTGAAGAGCTTCCCCTAAGGAAAATCTCTAAAACAGAACGTTTAGCTATTCTTACTTCGGTTCAGATACGCATTACTCTCTAAGAAGTTGATAGAGGCAGAGGAACCCTTATGTAAATAACGCATAAGCGAAGATAGCGTTGTGACGAAGAATCGCCATTGCACTCTATAAAAGAGAATGCTGCTAATAGACTGTATATTTTGGTAAACGAAAGAGGTATTTATATAGAGGAAATATGGGCGTGAGTTTATACCTCGGATGCATTTCCTCCCGAGTTATATGTAGGTGAGGTTTATTAGTATATGCTTTTACTCTCATACGTGCTTAGGGTACCTATATCCTATATCGTATATATTTACATAAACTAATATTAATCCGACATATATATCTATTCTAAATATTATCTATGACAATGCATCCCTTCACTCGAAGTCATATTTCTGATGAAATATGGGCGATCCTTGATACTCTGCCTCATGTGACACAAACCTCTAGCTACGGAAACTTATAGAAGTGGAGTCGACTTGATCCTTTAAACTATGTATTTGCACCTTCTGGTATCGCTCTTACGATAATTTTGAGTTCTCCTATATACTAAAAGTATCTTGAAAACCTTTACTAACTCCCATTTTCTTAGCCACTGGAATCTATTCCCTTCTTTCCGATCGCCAGTTACGGCTTTCGGCGCCGAGTTTCTACTGTGAGATTATCTTCAGTACCCCCACATTTTGGTTTTCACCTCAGGACTTACGGGAGACTTGCGTGTGCGTTACTATCAATCATTTACGGGTTTCGCACGGTCATGCTCTCCAAGCTCCCTCCTTCTCTTTGCTCTCTCTTTGCTTACATGTCTAGCTTTCTTTCAAATCGTTCTATCGGCTGTTGTTTGACGGGGCGGCTTCTTTCTTCCTTTTTCTGTCATAGTGGTGTTCCCAGGGTTTTGTCTTATCTCCTAATTTATCTATTTTTCATTAATGTTATTCTCCGTCTGCACCATCTAACTCTATCATCATATGCAGATGATTTCGACCTTCATTCTTCAATTCATTTCAATTTTGCTCCTTCTTTACTTTCTAAGAATTGCCTCTTTTCTTAATCGTTTCCATTTCCATTCTCGCTGATTGGATAGAATTTCCATGGGTCGTCGCAACCTTGTGAATTTTAATTCTTTATTAAACCAACTTTCTACAAATCTCCCTCTCCAAGACACTTTCTAACTTTCTTCTATTTCTTTTCCAAATTTCTTTTGACTCTCTGTTGACAATAAACATCTTGCCTTTAACATAAACAAAAATGTGTTTTGAACACCTCAAATCAGGCGGCTTCAAAATGGGAGTTTCTGTTTAGGACTGCGAGACTTTTTTTTTCTCTCACAGCTTACTCAGTTATTACAAGGTCTCATCGCCTTGTTGGAGTTGCTCATCATTATCTGGGGGGGCTCGGTTTCACCCGGCTTTTTTGATAGGTCGAGTCAAAGGCTAAAGACATTATTAAAACGTTGTTAATTTCTAGTTCACTTACCCTTATCTTGGCGTTGATGGTGCTTATCTCTTTTTATAGGTTTAACCGTTATAAGTTGCAGTGCTCTGGGAAGTTTCCCCGTGTCGATGCTGCCCATTTAAGGATAGCTCATCGTGGTCACTAAAAGTATATATTATATGGTACTGTGTATCAGCACATGTTTGATTATAGTTATTATTTAGAGTCAACTCTCCAGTATAATGATATCCTAGTCATATATTTAGCACCTGGCGGTCCTTCTCTACTTAGCCATCTGTTGTGGTGGATATCTACTATAAATCTCTGGTTCCTTAACCTCCATATTCTTACCAATATAAACTCACTGGCTCTATATTCCAGTATATATATAATGTAAAATATATAATAATATAATTTTTATAGTAATAATTATATAATTGAAGCACATACGCTTCCATTAATTTTTATACAATTGACTGAACTTGCTAACACAGATGATGGAATCCTAAGATTCATTCGAAATTCTTGCATTGTTGGTATATGTAGCTTCATTTTTTTAAAGAGTGTCTACTCTATCTCAACTCAGACAGAAGCAGGGAGCCCTAATTCTTAAGTGAGGGGAGTATATATTATTTATCTAATTATCCGTTGCCTTCAAATATAACTAACTATCGACTATATTAATATAATATTCTTAGGGCAGTCTTAATATAATGTCTAATATCTAATTAATACTAATCAATGTAGTTACCTTCTGAAAAAAAATATAAAAGCTTTTTCCAGGTACGTATTCGTAAACCTCTTTTCAGATATTGTATATTAAATTTATTATCTTCTTTGCAAACATTTACTAAAATATTTTCATGAAATATTATTTTCATAAGACCGAATCTTGATTTTAGCTACGTGGCTCAAATTCTCTCATTTGCTAAGTGAAATTCTGTATATTTTACTTACTACTCATTATGGTGGTTGTTTACTTTAGACCTATAACGCAGGTTTTGATCTGATAATTTATATTTGTTTAATATATTTTTATAAGGGTAGTCAGGATTATTCTTAATTATTAACATAGCTGGGCATGCCGCACACATACCTATATGCTTAAAGTTAAGAGTGAAAGAAATAAACAGTTGATCCAATTACTCTGCCATCAATAAAAGTAACAGTCATCTCATAATAATATAAGTCATACTGATGAGATAAGTAATGATTCTGATATTCAGAGTAGCACCAATCTTTGATAATAATATAAATATATTTTAAATAGTAGCTATGAAGTGGAAGCTTTATATATATATATTATGATTTTATCTTATTTAAAGGTTAACATACTTCTCCCCTTTTAATCTCGATACAAATAACATAAAAATTACTTTGCTTAAAATTTGAATTTATTCCATTTACAATTTGTATAGCGAATATGAATTCATAACTTTTCTCCAATTAATAAAGTAGCTACCTCCTGGATGGCCATCAAAAAAAATATGAAAAGGTTCCTCATTCTTGAAACTTGACTCTTTCAAAGCTCAACCATTTCATGCTTTCCCCGAATCCACGATTCTTTTGAGAGAGTTCTTTAATTTTCTTTAAATTCCTTTTTCTTATTTCTCTTTCGCGATGTTTCCCATCTGTTTCTTGTGTATTTTAACACTTCTTTACCCAACGACATCTGAATCAATAGAATTACCATTGCTGTAAAAGAAAGCGTTGTTAAACTATGCATAAATCATATATCATTAATTACTAATACTATTATATTTAATTTAATTATTATTTATTATTATTATTATTATTATTATTTATATAATTTAATTTATATTATATTTTTGAATGATAGTGTGGAATGAAAAATAATAGATGTTTCATAATCACTGAATTACTAATTTTAATAACTATTAAAAAACATGCTTAATATTAATAGTATGATGAATTATTATCTATGATATAATATTCGTAATAATATATAATAATATATGTAAGTGGCTAATCTAGATTGAGAATAATAGAAGTAGTAATTTATTATGTTTAGATGAAATATGAGATGTTGAAATCTTATTAAAAGGGAGTGAAGCGTACTTAAGAAAGTGATCGTGAAAGATTGTGTAGAAAGTAAAAATCGTTGCAACTCTACTATCGAAATTGAGGTGAAATGATGGTATATTTAACGAGTCAGAAACAGAAATGAACTGCAATGAAAATATATTATGTATGGCTATGTGTGAAAGTGAGATTGATCTCGGTGCTCTAATGAAATGTGCTCGGCTTTAAGTGAGAAGAGGTGTATTAGGAAGAAATATATATGCATAGAGAAGAGACGAGGTAAAGAGAACGGTAACAATTTTAAAGGAAGTTTCTAAAAGACTAGATTTTCAGAAGAAACCCATCTTGTCTGGCACTTATGATAGTGTAAAAAGTGTTGAAGTCGAAAAAACCGGATTTAATACAATATAGGTATTGTATGTAATAAGTGATTTCCCGTGTTGTTTAGATCTTTTATATTGAAGCTGTGGAGTTGAGTGCACAGATTAAGGTATATGCCCTTTAGCTCATATATGTTCGGATCAAAACATAGGCTGATCAGGGTAAATCTTTTAGTGACATGGCCAAAATATCTTTGCAAGCCTAGTACAGCGTAGCCGCATAATAGCATGTGCTCTTAACCAAATAGTTTATGAGACTATGTGAGAGAAAAAAAAATACATTGTGACTGCGAGATTTTTCACCAAATATCGTCTTTGGTATCCAAAAGGAAGAACTGATGATAATCTAATTTAAGTTGGTCGGTGGAACACTGGATTGATGTTTCAGTGACTGTTGTCTGCTCTATGATGATTAGAATTGATCGCAAGGCGTGGTAGACCTAGAGCGAAAAATTATTCAGAGTAGTAAATAGAGAGAAAAGTAATATGGTATATCTATGAAAACCTTAGTATGCTCTAGCAAGGATAAGATACAAGTAGACAATTACTAAAAGTCCATGAATAAACAAGAAAGCTTGAGAATAGTTTTTCTGATATAGTGAAAAAAAGCCACAAGAAATGAAGACAATGATAGTATATCATGCGTCACGCAACATTGAAATTCTCGTTATGTTGAAATCCCATAAAAGGTTCCGGACTCAAATTCATACCCAAGAAATTCACAAGCAATGTGTAAAATGCGTACATAGATATATCTATATCCCCATAAAAACCAATGAGCAAATGTGTCATAATATAAATCTATAGAAAGAAACAATATGAGATCATGATAAACGTGTGTAAAATAAACCAATATTGGATTAGTCTGCAGGAAATCTAGAGCCCGATTACAACTTCGATATTGCCATATGTATAAAGGGTTGATCAGAATGAAGAGGGTATAGCCGACGCAGGAGCGATAGAACTACTTCAGTTATGATGTGGAATTAACGCAGAGCTTACCCATGTATAATAGACATTGATCTAAGATGGAAGAAACAAGAAAATATTCAACTTTGAAACGAACGGCAAATATAGTACCGCAATGATGATGTTTAATAATATCTTTAGGTAAATGATCCACCGCCAGTATATCCCAAGTAAATGCTTCGGCTGAAAGCTGTCTCTTCTATATGTGATAGTTCTAAGGTTATAACTCATGAACAGAAAAAGGAATAAGACAATGATTAGTATATGGGACCAGAGATATGAACGGCCTTTCAAAGAGGGAGTATCGCTGATATAATCTCAGAGTTGGCAGAAAAATAATTAATTGTTACTATGGCGAACCTGAATATTACACAAAGAAGGAGATTGGAGAAATCTCTTACCAAATTTCGTGGCGTTGAATTAATCGAGGAGACAAGGTGATGCTCAATATTCTGAGGAGTGAATTATTTTTTTAAAATAAATTAGTCACTATTTGTACTGGAATATAGAAAATAACTACACGACTATCTGGGATAGGAATTCAAGTCACCACGGGAAAATGACCTCCATACACCAAATCATATATGAGCACTGTCAAAACATAAACCTGTGGATATTTAAGTATCTGTAATAACTATCTCGATCTTACATTGCAGGGCTCGATGCTACTTCACCCATGTGAACGAGGCGACTTCAACGCGATAGCACATTATCATATTTGAGATACAGTCTAGATAGCAACTATGAGGATATTATACTAGTGCGAATTAGAAGAGGTAAGCCCGTTTATCAAAAGTTCAAATAAGGCACCCTTGATAGACAAACTTCCTCTTTTTTATCGGTAATATTCACGGAAGAAATATTTCCAGTAAAAACGGCCAATGAGCACACAGTGAATGTATCACGTGACTAATCGCATGATCTATTTATTCCACATGGGCCATGGTTTCACTCATACAGCCCATCATATTTGATAGTCACAACCGGAAGTCCGGTAGATACTGTTCAATGTATAGATTATATATATATATTAATATATTTATTTAATATATATATAATATATTATATATATTTATATTATATATAATATATTATTATATTATATTTTATTAATAATATTATATATACTAATTATATTATATATATAATATATTAATAATATAATATATATATATATATATATATAATATATATTAATAATATATATAATATATATATATATATATTATATATATAATTATATATATTATATATATATATGTATATTTTATTATTATATATTAATAATATGCCGCTTACCGTGGCACTTCAAACTCAAGGTTAATTATTTAAGAGCGACGGTTACAGTACGCATTGGGCAATTCGGACTTAGTGAGGTAATCGTTAATTTCACTAGCTTCGGTATCAAACTAGGTAGAAATTCCTAGAAGTTCTTCACCTATCCCCTCCTTGAATAGGCCTTAGATCGTAAAAGATATGAACATTTTTAATAAATAAAAAAAAAAATATATATATTTATATAAAATAAATATAATATTATATTATTATATATTAATATTAATATATTTGTTGTTGTTATAGTGCTCAGTGTGCTATGTGATTGTTTTTTACGTTTATAGTATGTATTTACTATTTCCGATATTCTTTATTAATAAAAAATATTAAGTATATATATATATAAGTAACATTTAAAGTCTAAAATATTAGTTTACTCATATTTATGTGGCGTAGAAGGATGAAATATCGAGAAAACACAGAAGATTAGATACTAGTTCTTTATCATCAGCATATCTATATCAATAAAGTAGATATTTGTAACTAGATAAGTTATTTATAATAATAAACCTCTTCCACATATATAATCATACTACTAGATTACAAACAAAAACCCCCTTTCTCGCTCCCATTATAATAAATCCTAATCATACGAAGTTATATGTCGACCTCAAAATATATGTTCATTTATATGTTATATTTGTATTTATAGTAGCTCAGCTTTAAATGTATAGAAAATTGATTATTTAAATCTCTATACACTCATTTATATAATTAATAAATTAGTTTAACGACTAATTTATGGGTATATTCATTGTTAAAGATTTTATCCATATAAAAAGCTCGGTTGATAGGTTCTCAATATAATTAGTGGATTAAAAATATAATTTATTTTTAGCTTTATTATCTCAGTATTTATATATACCAAATATAAATAATATAAATATTTGTGTCAGAATGTAACAAAGGAAACCCACCACGTTTCTCACAAGGAAAAGATAGTGCCGATAAAAATATTTGGGTAATAATTTATTTTATTTTAAAATAAAAACAAAATTATAATAATATAATAAATATTAAAGTAGGAGGATATATGAATTATTTATATATATAATTTCCCTTTATATTACTCTTTTATACTACCCTTTATTTTACTTAATATTTCCATTTACCTATATATAAGTAATTAATAATATAATAATAATTAGAAATAATAATAATAATAATAATATAATAATAATAATAATTACATAATAATAATAATTAATAATAATAATAAATTAATATAATTAATTACTAATAATAATTAATAATAAATAATAATTAATAAAAATAATATTAATAATAATATTAAATAAATTAAATATTATAATATAATTTAACTCAATAATATAATATTAGACTCTGCAATTATATATGATAAGACATATTAGAACGTAAGTGTAGTCGTACTCGGATGGATTCGATGATGTCGTTGATGTATTAGGATGTGAATGATTGTGCTGATTCTTAAGATTGTGATGAGATGATTGGAATTTAGATACACTATAAGAGTGACCTGGATTCTAAGCTCTCCGGATCTTCTCAATGGATATGAAATGTATCAATAGTCTTAAGTTCCACAATTAATCTGAATTAATATTAATTACAATTTTTAATTGACTTGAGAAGTGGAATAGTCTCTCTAAATGAAATATTATAATTAGTTATTATAATATAAGTAATAAAATTATCAAATAAATAAAAAATAATAATAATTACAGAATTTATAAATGTTAATATATTAATTATTAATTAATAATAATAATTATATATAATAAGAAATTAATAATTAATAATAATAAATAATATTTTAATATTTATATATTAATAAATAATTATAATATTTAATAAATATTCAATTATAATTAATAATATATATATATATATATATATATATATATATATATTATTATATATATATATTATATATATATAATATATATATATATAATTAAACTTAGCCAAATATATAACGAATATTAATAAATAATATAATAATAATAATAATAATTAATTAATTAATAATTAATATAGTTAATCTGTAATATATGTATAATATGTTCAAGAGGGGTTGTCAAAGATAATATGATCCCACAAATCTCCGTTGTGAAAACACAGACATGGAATATGCTTACGTACATAGAATTAATAAGATTTTAAGTGAATATAAGTCAATCACAAAAGAATGATGATAATGCATGTTAAAAGCAGAGTGTATAAATAGTATCATCGATAGAAATATGTGATAATATAGAGCAAGGCCATTAAATATCAAATAAAAAATGACAAGTGGATAATAAGGCATACAAATATTTAATAATATATAATCACAATATAATTAAACTAAATACAACCCATGGGAGATAACGAAAAGGAAAATAAATATAAGTGTAACTTATAAGTCAAACTGATAGTCAATCTAGTAGCTAGGTTTTAAAGTAGCTTATAACACCATTTAATAATTTATAATATTAACTTATTATTTATAATAATATATAATATATATATATTATATTATTATATATATATATATATATTATAATATTATATATAATATATATATTATATTATATATATATAATAAATATAATACATCGATGGGTAAAACAGATAACGAATGCAAGAGCCAAAAAAATAAAATATACCGTAATTATTGATATCTATCTGCTGGCATTTCTGTTGATCCCAAATAAACTTGCCCGATTCCAAATAAGTCTGGTTACTTACTATCTACTAAATGAATAACTTCATTGTTGACTATAAATTCTACCTAGATTTATTATCTCACATAATGATGTACCAGCAATAATTCAGTGAATACTTACTACTATACAATGATAATCAGCAAGTAAATTACCAATCAAAAATATTCATATAAAAACATAAAATATTTGTTACTTACGTAAATATTTATATGAATCTGTCTAGTGTCCATGTTATAGGCTTGAATTATCCTAAAAAGTACCGCGTAAAGCGCGTATTCTCTACATGGTAGTATAAGATTAGAGCGATTAAGGCATTGTTTCCTATTATATCTTACCAAATTAGTATGACACGCAAGCGGTTCACTCCACTGTGCTGATCTGTCACTGATTCATCATCTTATATCTTATAAACTAATAGTTTCTACAGAATAAATACGTAAAAATAAATATAGTATACCTTAGAATAATTTTATAAATTATCTGGTCTAGTTATGTACCAGCTGTATGATACTCAAAGGTGCCCGCTTAAGCGCGTGTCATCTTATTACTAATCTAAATATAATATGAACAATAAATGCATTCACTTGATATTTCCAAAAGTGCCCGCAAGCAGTCTCTCTAATTAAAAATATATAGCCAACAATGTCCTAAATTAATATAAAATAATTAACGATAAAAGAAATTGTATACCGCCAATATATATATAATAATTAATAATATATTATATATAATATATAGTATTATATATATTAAAATAATATATATATAATATTTATTTTAATAATATATATATAATATATATACTTTATTAATATATATCATTATATTCTATATATTATACTTATATATTTATTTAATATTATATATATCATATATATTATATAATTATATATAATATTATATATATAATTATATATATTATATATTATATATTATTATTTAAGGCGAATGTTAGCCAATAGTTTAATTCGGTTTGGCTTTAGATATTGGATAATACATTTTCGTAGTTATTAATACTAATATAGCGTATTCGGGTATTGGCTCTTTAAAGTTATTAGTTTATGTCAATTTACCACAGGTATTGGTTATAATTGGTAATTGGTCATATAAAATGTGTCTCAATCTTGTTATCAGTCTATCATTATATAATGCTTATATTATATTTAAAAAAATAAAATATAAATATAATTATAATATATTTAAGTAACAATATAATATTAGTAATGCTATCTTGAAACTTAACTTTGAAGAATAGTTTTATAATAAATGTTAATAAATAATAGGTGATCTTTTTCGTACATAAT
Organism: Trachelipus rathkii; assembly: GCA_015478945.1. Classification (NCBI taxonomy): domain Eukaryota; kingdom Metazoa; phylum Arthropoda; class Malacostraca; order Isopoda; family Trachelipodidae; genus Trachelipus; species Trachelipus rathkii. The sequence goes on along the minus strand of JABUQX010047581.1, from coordinate 5,353 downwards.
ATCTTTAAATAGGAAGTATTGGTATCTGCTAAAATTCCACTACTTAGTGATATTGTACTAAATTATAGCATACTACATTGCTCAGATTGGGATAGCTGATTAGGTTATTTGAGAGTGAAGCAGTTAGTTCTAGTATGCTATGGTGAGCCATTTTAGATTGGCAGCTATTGATAGTCATATACAGCCTGTTCTTATGAGTTTATAGACTATGATTAGTGTTAGGTTTATAGAGTTAATAAGTGAGTTTTCTTAGGTTTGGTAGTATAATATATGATTATGATCAGATATATATTTAGAATTAGAGGCTAAATAGCGATTTACTATAAATATAGTATATTTTTAGCATTGAGTTTATTTTTTGTATAAGCATTAATAACGAGTATTATATTATTAGGCTAATATATTAATACATATATTATAATCCATATAACACTATCAATATATTATAGCAGAAAAACTAAAATCTCAAATCCAATCAATTAATAATACTCATATCATATATATATTGAAAACATAACTTAACATAAATAATTTTAATAAATATTTATTTCGAAAACTATATTTTATTTATATAATATAATTATTATATATATAAACTAATATATATATATAAATATTATACTATAATATATATATAATATATATATTTATTAATTAATAATATCATATATATATATACATATATATATATATATATATATATATATATATACAGAACACCTAGTAGCGTAGGGGATTGACTCTCTGACTCATGCGAGAGACGCTGTTCAATCCTCCGCGTAGCCAGTCTGAGTTTATCTTCCTGGGGCAAGAATTAAAAACTCGGCTGCAACACTGGTGGACGACAGCTTCGGATAGCGGCCTTTAAAGTTCCGATTTCCTGTAGTTCCCCTTTTACATGAGAAGGGCATAAGGCACGTTAAAAGGAAGTTTTAATTTATATATTATATTATATATACTATATATATATATATATATATATATATATATATATATATATATATATATATATATATAATATATATATATTAATACCATCAATTATATATAGTGGGGAGATGCCAAAATTTTAACAAGCCGTTCTATGTAATGTCACAAGAGTTTGATGACGGTGAGCTTCTCCGTATAACCATACAGCAAAAGAGTTTACCGGTTCTCTTTTTTGAAAAAAGTTTTGACTATCGGTTTGCCGAATCGGCAGCGAACTTCCTCCAGCCAACAACTACATATACTGAAAAGGGCTCTGCCCGTGAGTGGTGATAAAAGAAAGATAAAAAAAAAACATATATATCAGAAACTTGCTTAAGGTTCATCTACAAAATCTTCCTCTTTATGAGCTTTCAGGAACAGTTTTCATCCTTTATCAATGGGAGCAGCATCTCTCCTCTGACCTCTTATTTCTTTCTCCTGCAGTTCATTTACAGATTATGCTTCTCGGCCAATTAGTTTTCAATGCTAGTCCTTGAATTTTACACTCTCGAGATATTTTTCCTCACGAAGTCAGATGGATTATCTTCTTTCACAAAGTCAGAAGGGACTATAAATTTTGCTATCATCTTTCACAACGCCACAACGTCAGAGCGACTATCATTTCTTAAACAACGTCAGAGGGATTATCATCTTCTTTCACCACGTCAGAGGGACTTTCTTCCTATTTCACAACGTCAGAGAGACTATCATTTTCTTTTACAACATCTGAGGGACTATCATCTTCTTTCATAACGTCAAAAAGATTACCATCGTCTTTCACAACGTCAAAAGGACTACCATCTTCTTTTACCACGTCAGAGGGACTATCATCATATTCACAACGCCAGAGGGAATATCATCTTTCACAACGTCAGAGGGATTACCATCTTCTCTCACAAAGTCAGAGGGATTACCATCTTCTTTTACAACGTAAGAGGGACTATCATCTTTCACAATGTCAGAGGGATTACCATCTTTTTTCACAACGTCAGAGAGACTATCAACTTTTTTCACCTGGCCTTTGAACTGTTTCTCCTTGGGGTTCTCTAGATTCCATAGTCGATTCTATAGTTGTCAGACAATAAAATAAAAGGTTAGGGTCAGTTTGTTATATCTTCCTTTATTATTATTATTATTATTATTATTATTATTATTATTATTATTATTATTATTATTATTATTATTATTATTATTATTATTATTATTATTATTATTATTATCATTATTATTATTATTATTATTATTGAAAATTATTATTATTATTATTATTATTATTATTATTATTATTATTATTATTATTATTATTATTATTATTATTATTATTATTATTATTATTATTATTATTATTATTATTATTATTATTATTATTAAAATTATTATTATTATTTCTTTTCTCGTGGGAAAAGGCCAGAATCCCAAAATAAAATCCACCAAAGTTGGTCAGAATCAAAGTCATGTACCAGAAAACACAGTTTTAAAGGATGGTAAGTCAAATAAAGTAGGGAAAGTTGTGGGAAATGGATGGAACAGGTACAAGACTTTACTAATAGAGTATATGTTAGAATGAGCTTTGCAGTTTAAGTCTTTAGTCCAAAAGTCTAAAAGTAAATAAGATTAGTTACTGTTTTTGTTGTTGTTGTTTTTTTTTTTTTATTTTTCTTTAGAACATTCATTAGTTTCCATATTAAATTCCCATGTATATATATATAAACATCTATATATTTATAATTAGGCATAAATGGTATATATATATATATATATATATATATATATATATATATATATATATATATATATATAAATATATATATATATATATATATATATATATATATATATATATATATATATATATATATATATATATATATATATATATATATA
>JABUQX010047580.1:10000-42834 GCA_015478945.1 Trachelipus rathkii | reverse complement strand
AGCTGCTAACGCTCTCGCAGTTTAATAATATATATAGATAATAACTATATATATAATATATAATATATAATATATATCTATATAATATATTTACTATATTATATTATATATATAATATATATACTTATTATAATATATAGAAATAAGCTAGTTTAGAATACCCTTATCAACTCTTTAAAATATTTTATAACTTCGACAGAGCAAGTATTTGTACTATTTATACTACAGTGTGGACATATATGAGATATTATATAATACTATTATATACTATATATATATATATATATATATATTATAATATATTTGGCGGGATATATTTGATGAATTTTATTTGAACTTTTTCGATTTATATATGCATTTATCATATGCACCTTTTGGCTTATAATATATATATATATATATATTTATAATTAAATATTATACCATATATATATATATCATATACTATATACTATATTATATGTATATAATAATATATAATATATATATATTATAATATATCTATATATACTAATATATAATATTATTATATTAATATAATAATATGTATATATATTTTATATTAATTAATATATATATACTATATATTTAATATATATATAATAATATATATATATTCATATATATAATATATATATATAATATATATATATATTATATATATACTGGCTATGGAATAACACAAATTAGAATAGTTAAGCCTCGAACATAAAATATTTATCATATTCCAGAATAATATTAAATAAAGTATTTTTTTTATATTATTAATTAAAAAGTATATATTTTTCGTATAAATTTAAAAAAATGCTTAGTATTGATTAAGTGTATTCGCCGGAGTAACGTCATGGTCAGCTATTTTGCACTTTGTTTGATAACGTAGATAAGGTTGAAAAATACCTGAAGCTCTTCTTTTAGGTAAGAGGTTTTATTCTCTCAAACCTATTATTTAAATCCCTATCTGCACCTATGGTGCAACAGGAAAGAACTGAAGCTGTAAAGGAAGAGTTTTATCGGAAGCTGCAGGCTTGTTGGGATCTAATTCTTTTTACAACATATTTAAATAACTTGTAATTTCGATGTGCATATAGATGCATTAAAGCGTTTTTCAGTCTTCAAACGCTCTGCGAGGTGGTTCGGGACATTCTCCAATCTCTTCAAAAACAACAACGACCTCAACGACCAGCGATTGCGAAGGCGCGCTCAGCTTTGCGGACCTAACTTGCGATGATTGTCTGCCAGCGGAACTTGTTAAAAAAAAACGCGACGATTGATAGAGTAGTGGCGATGCATGGAATTTGCGATTATCCAACGAAACGGACGATGGTGAAAAATAATGACCAGTATAAACAAACACGATTTATAAAATGAAACAAAATGATGGACAAGGGGACGAACCGAAAAAATAAAAACAACCAAGTGGTTGTATAAAAGGTCCATGAAAACAATTGAAAACTACATTAAACTTAAAAAAAAAAATAATATTACGTAAACCTAAAAAAAAAAAGAGGGGGCTCCATCCCCCCCATTTGGGGACTCATCCCCACTCATGGGGTGATTCCCAATACCAATTAAAAATTCAATCCAGGAAGTACGTGAGAATCTTAATGATACCCCAAAAAACACCCAATGAAACCTACATGAGTTAAAACATATATATGATATACCGACAACGACTTACCGAGGATCCGATGCCTTGAACGCAATCACCTCGCTAGTGAGGAGATGTCAGGTTTATGTTACACCTTAACTCTGTTTCACAACGCTCTGCGAGGTGGTTTCGGGGACATTGACAACGGTCTCTGCAGGGCAACAACAAGTCGACCCTCAACGACCCAGCGAATGCGAAGGCGCTCAGCTTTAGCGGACCTAACTTGCAGTGATTGGCCCTGCAAGCGACAGCGGCAACTCTTGTTAAAAAAAAAAAACGCGACGATTGGTGGACGATGATGAATTTGGCGATATCATACCACGAAACGACGATTTGAAATTATGACGATTGATTAACAAACCGATTTTATAAACAACAAACATGGCGGCGCAACGAAAAAAACAACTAAGTTGTTTAAAACGGTCCATGAAAGAAACAATTGAACTACATTAAACTTAAAAAAAAATAAATAACTAACGACCTAAAAAAAAAAAAAAGAGGGGCCCATCCCATTTGGGGGACTCATCCCCACTCTGGGGTGAATCCCATACATAAACATCAATTCCAGGAACAGTTACGTGAGGAATTAGATGATGACAAAAATGATACCCCCAAAAACACCCATGAACCTACATGAGTTAAAAATATATAATGACAAATACCACTAACGAACTACCGAGAGTACCGATGCATTCGGAAACGCATCACCTCGTCAGTTGGAATGTCAGTTTATATCCCTTTACTACATATATTATATAAAATATATATATGTATATATTTTATAATTATATATATATATATTATTATATATATATTATATATATAATATATAATATATATATATATATAATTATATAGTTATATAATATATATATAATATTATATATGGTTTCTCTTCTCAATGTTTAGTTTCTATAGACTATCGAAACATAAATATCTTCTCAATATTCAGGAATAAATATTAAATAATATTTTTTTTATATGTATTTACTTAAAAGAATATTAATTTTTCGTATAAATTTAAAAGCTTAGCTATTATAAGTGTCATTCACGGATTAAGTATCGGTCAGCATATGCCTTTGTTTGATAAGCGGCATCAGGTTGAAAAATCCCTGAAGTCTTCTTTTAGGTAACCGAGGTTTTATTCTACTCAAACTCCTTACTTAGTTTAGAATCCTTCATGCACCTGATGGTGAGGAGGGAGTTCTCAGAAACGGGAGCTCGTAAGGAAGGCATATTCCAGTATGTACTGGCAGCATGTTGGATATAATTCTTTACATATATCAAAACTCTTGTTATTCTCCTTTGCAATATAAGATGCATTTAAAGCGTTTTCTCAGCTCTTCAAACGCTCTGCGCAGGTAGGTTCCGGACATCTGACAACGGTCTCTGCCGGGGACAAAACACACGACCTCAACGACAGGCGATTGCAGAAGGCGCTCAGCATATTGCGGAGACCTAACTTGCGATGATTGCCTGCCAACGACAGCGGAACTTGTTTAACAAAAAAAAAACGCAGACGAATGCGTGGACGATAAATTTGCGATTCATCCCAACGAAAACGACGATTGAAAATTATGACGATGATTAACAAACACGATTTATTAAAACAAAATGGCGACGCAACGGAAAAACAACAAGGTTGTTAAAAGGTCCATGAATGAGGTGCGTAACATACACTTAAAAAAAAAAATAAATCTAACTTCCTACCTAAAAAAAAAATAAAAGAGGGGGCTACACCCCCTCTGGGGATACCCCCTCTGGGAGTGAATCCCATACATAAAAATCAATCCAGGAAAGTACGTGAGAATCCATGGGATGACAAAATGATCCCCAACACATTCGAACCTACCGAGTTAAAAATAATTAATGAGACTTCCGACATCACGACCTTACCGAGGACCGATGCTTCGAACGCAATCCACCTCGCTAGTGGATGTCAGTTTATGTCACCTTTACTACTTAGTCTTCAACACGCTCTGCGAGGTGGTTACGGGACCATTTGACAACGGTCTCGCAGGAGAACAACACACAACGACCTTCAACGCACCAGCAGATTGACGAAAGGCGCTCACTTTGCGGAACCATAACTTGACGATGATTGCCTGCCCGACAGCGGAACTTGTTAAAAAAAAAAACGCGACGATTGCGTGGACGATTTGAATGAATTTGCGATTCACCCACGAAACGACGATTGAAAATATATGCGATGATTAACAAACACGATTTATAAAAACAAAATGGCGGGACGCAACGAAAAACAACAAGGTTGTTAAAAGGTCCATGAAAGAACATGAACTACATAAAAAACTTAAAAAAAAATAAATAACTAAACGTACTAAAACAAAAAAAAAAGAGGGGGCTCCACCCATTTGGGGGGGGACTCCCACTCTGGGTGAATCCCAATACAAAAAAATCCCTCCAGGAAACCAGTTACGTGGAGATCTGGGATTGACCAAAATTGATAACCCCCAAAACACCCATGAACCTAATGATAGTTAAAAATATATCAATGACTATACCGACATACGAACTACCAGAGGTACCGATGCTTCGAACGCATCACCTCGCTAGTGGTGGCCTCGGTACTTCCCGACTTACTACCACTGACATCATGCTAAACTTATAGAACGGCAGCACCTACCCAGTAAAAAACCAAATTTAATTTGGAATCCGCGGAAAATGTTTAAGGAATGCGTTTTTAAATTTTTTTTTTTTTTTTTTTTTTTATTTTTTTCTTTTTTTTTTTTTTTTTATTCGGTCGGCAACAATAAACAACGGCCATTAATTACTTTCCCTAATCAATCGACGATATTTTTAATCACTCTAAATTTAAGTAGCCAGGAAATGCTCAGCCTACGACTATCCAGCTGCAGATCATAGTGACTGAAATGAATAAACAATTAATGTTGACGAGCAACAAAAATCTTCTACTAGAGTTATTTCTTTATAGATAACGATTTGTATTTCATTATAAGGTCATTTCCTCAAAGATCTAAACCCATATAAATACTAGAGGAATCCTGAATAAAGGAGACACTAAATAAATTTTTGTACCTAATTATATACTATATATATATATTATATAGTATATCATAAATTATATAATTAATACTATATAATAATATATATATTTTAGCTATATATATATATATATTATATATATATTAGGTATATAATTATATATACTATATATTATATATATATAATATAGTATATATATAAAATATCTAGAAAGATTTTTAATATTCTATTTTTTTTTTTGATTTATATAGTAGGAAAATTATTTTTAAAAAAAAAAAATTTCCCCCATATAGGGGGCTCGAGCCTGACGGGGGACAGAGGGGGACGAAGTCTCCGCCCCGTCGTCCACCAGAAGGCCGAGAAGACCCCGACTCCTGCCACTCTTTGCGGATTTCTAACCCAGATGGTATCCCATTTAGTTAAAATACACATACCAAAGGTCGTAAACGGAAGTAATTTTCTTTTTTTATTTTCTTTAAACTAAAGGAAACCAATAGACGTAAACCGCAAAGATAGGGTCGGCAGGGCCGTCGTGCGTCGTCTCGGCACTCCTGGTGGACGACTGGGGGGACGAAACGCCCCCCCCTCTGTCCCCCGGTCGGCTCGAGCCCCCTCACTAACTCTCACTCCACTCTCTCTCTCTCTCTAAGTTGATAAGGTGAATATTTTCGAGGAATAAATGCAAAAAAAAAAAAAAAAAAAAAAACTCCTTAGAATTTTCCGCTGGTATCACTCTTCATTATATGTAATTTGTTTTACTGTAGGTGCTGCCGTTCTCGAGTTACATGATGTCGGCTTTAGAACACTCTGACCTATGTCGTCGACATATCTCAGCCATGTGGATTGATGGAGGGGTGGGGGAGATGGAAATATCTCTAACGTTCCACTATAAGATGTTAGGCCGTTTTCGTTTTCGGCAATTTCTTACGAATTCTTACGAAAATAAGAACGTTCTCAAAAATAATCGTTCTTTTGTACAAATTTTAATAGAAAATTTTGAGAATTTTCACCAACGTAAGAATTTTGCACAAATTCTGTAAGATTTGCTATTCGCAATCTTACCGAAAAATTCTACGTTCTTACGAAAAATGTAACAAAGGAATTTTTTTTTTTTACAATGAATCATTTTTTATATTAATGATCTTTTAAAAGATTTAGTGAAAAAAAATTTGTGTGATATTCACAATTTCAATTATCCTTAAAATATTCAAAAAAAATGCAATGATAATGTATTTCACTAACGTGGTACGCCCCGTTGAATGTCTTAGAATAAAAATGAGTTTACCACCTTTCAGCTTTGCCAATTTTGATGAAAGATGTTACAATGATGCACTTTTCATTGCTTTTTTTATTTGTAAGAATACTATATATTAATATATATATATATATTTATATATATATATATAATATATTATATATTAATATATATATATATTAATATATATATATATACTTATATTATATATATATATTATATAAGATATATATATAAATTAATCATATATATTATTATAATTAATATACATATAAATATATATATATATATATATCAATTATATATATATTATTTATAATACTATATATATATACTATCTATATATTATATTATTATATAATAATATATACTTATATAATATAATATAATCATTAGTGTTGATCCAACTTCTATGACATGGGAAGGTAATATACTAATAAGATAGGGTTCGGATACGAAAAAAAATATATATATCACTCAGGTAAACCTTTATGATACAATACATTTAATAAGCTAGTATTTAAGTGGCGAAATTGAATTTTTTTTTTTTAACTGATCAATACTGAACATCATAACGTATAATAATACGTACTAAGTATATAATAATATAACCGATTAATACACTAAATTTACACCTCCACTCAGTTTTATTCCGGGATCTTGATTTCATTTCGAGGCCCTCCTATAATGAAACATCTATTTATGGTATCATAGAGGTTATATTTCATAGAAAATTTTTTATTACTTTATCCTGACTACCTCCTGATCCCCGTGTGAGCCCGAGTTGATAAGACAGTAACCTTTGAGTCGAAACTATCCCAATTTTCCAAAATTCCGATACTATCTATATATATATATTATATATATATATAATATATAGTAATATATATATATATATTATATATTATCTATCTTATAAATACTATTTATAGTTAGGATTATTCTATAATTATATATAATATAATGTATAATATATGTAATATATATATCATCTAAATATTACCGACACTCCGACTAATACTTATTATACATATATATAATAATATAGTTATTATATATATAATAACAAATATTTAATATATATATATATATATATATATAATTTTATTACGATACTTATATATATATATATTAATAGTAAATATATATAACTACTTAATCTACATCTAGACTATACCACTAATATACACTCATAACTCAATATCCAGTAGCAGCATATTTCCTTTCCCTTCACGTGATCTTTGGCACGATGCCCAAAATGCCTGACAACCTAAAAGGCCCTTAAAAGAAAAAATGTTAAATCTCTCCTACTTCTATTCCGATAATAAATAGCCTCATATGTTCATAAATATCCAACAATTTACTAGATAATACTACTTATATATATATTACGTATTAGATATCATTACAGATATTAAGTTAGTACTCTTAACTAGTTAGTTATAACAGTGAATAAATAATAACTAATATAGTATATAACTATATAAATTATCTCTCTCATTGCTCCCTATGAGCGAACATGTTTATTTTTTTATTCGCTTGCTATACAATGCAGAGTGAAATAAAATATAAATAACTATATTAATGGATCAATCTTTATTATATTCATATCACATTGCTATTACTTAATCATACGGCCAGGTTACTTGATCACCAGCCCCCGATGCGCACCTGGTCGTTTATGCAAAAACTGTATCCAGAAGCCGGACATTATAAAAATTCTTTATTTTCCATGTTTCTATAAATAATTTTTTTATCTATCGATATTAGGGGAAGGATTGCACTCACAATTCCTCCCATAATTGCTACTTCTCGCTCTCTCTCTGAGTACGTGTTAGTCTTATGCCCTATGCGGGACTCGAAAACACTGAAAGCCTGAAAAATAGAACGGCTTTCAAACACTCGCACTTGATATTGTATAGTTAGAGTTAAAAATTATCGTCTATAGAGTATCCATATTAGTGCATTCTGATAATCTTTCTTCTTAATAAACATTTAGGATTCGTCAACATTTATTTTGGCGTAAATTTTCTTGTTGTCTAGCGTATGCAACAAATATATACAAAATTCACATCCAAAAGAGAAAGTCACAAACTAGTAACGAATCAAGTAATTTATTTTTAAGGATTGAAAAGCCTTTTGAGGATTTTACATAAATGTTGATTATAAATAAATTTTTGCTCAAATATCCGTTTTTTTGTACAAATTCCAAATTATATTTAAGAAAGACACACACGTTACTTTTCATATTGTACTAATAATGTTATCCATTAATGTTTGATTAAACTTGTGTATTAAACGTTTCAGGTGATTAACTCGCTTTTTTCCTTAATATTTACAGTACCACTACTACCCTTTTATTTTATATTAAAAGTACTCCTTCAAATATATTTACACGCTCTTCCTAAAGTTGTGCTCAATCTTATAGTGTTTATAGTGTCTTCGATAATAATCGAGGCATATACATTATCAATTGATTTAGCTTGTAAAATATTAAAGAGGTATTTATTAAACGGATTTATTTTAAACATTGTCTCTAACAATAAATTAAACTGAAAACTTCATAGCTGCAAGCAAGCCTCTTGCGTTATTTTTTGTATTTCCATCAAATTGTTTTTTTCAAGAATAAAATTAAAAAAGATTAAGAATATCTATCATAGTTTCTTTTACTCTTTCAACGAGTCGTGATGAATAATTCCACTGAACTGGAGCCAATTTTTATAACATTATATATATATAATATAATATATTATATATATTATAATAAGTATTATAATATAATAAAAGACGGAGATAAAAAATAAAATATTTTGTATAAGAAAAATATATATATATTTATTTTAATATACTATAATATTATAAATAATAATTAAATTAAATATATATTATTATTAACATAATAATAAATATAATACATTATTTAAATTAATACATAATAATTATACATAAATAATAATTTAATTAATAATCATAATAATAAATAATTAAAATAATATATATAATATAAATAAATTTATATAAAGCAATATAATATAAGTAACATTTAATCTCAGTAATTCCTGCTTAATATACTAATATATAAATGAATATAAAAATATAAATACTAAAAAAGATAATATTTTTCTTGACTAAAATTTTAATATAAGAACTATATACTGTATATGATTTTCCAAGGATATAAATTATATATATATTATAATATATATTCATATACATATTATTATTAATATTATAATATTATATATATATATTATTAATATATATATTAACTATACTATGTAATGAACGACTTGCCACATATCATCCAACAATTTGGATGTTCTCATATAAAAAATTATGTATAAACCCCAAAAACTAGAATATGTACTAATAGTAATGAATATAGACGTTTAATGTGAAAAAACCACTCTAAATTTAATAACCTTATTCACTATTGATTTAAGATCTATATAACATTAAATTTTCTCCTTATGCTAGATGCAAGAGAATAAATATAACTTTGTTATAAAATAGCATTAAAATGATAAATAAAAAGGAAAGTTAAAAAAGCACGAATTGTAACTTTTGGGATAAGGCCTATTATTGAATAAAATTGTTTTCCCAATCGATAAGCAATTTGTCATTCTCATTTGCATTGATTGCCATTTTGGCCATTATTGTACTAATAGAATAAGGGCTATTTTCTTTTAGAAGCGATTTTTTTTTTCTGAAGTACCTTGCATTGTAATTAGTAGAAAAATTTAATTTTATAAATATTTATAAATAATTTAATTATTATATATTATTTTCAATCTCCCACCAAAGTATACATGCTGTAATTATTTTTTTACTATAACGTGACGCATTCATTGCATGCTTTGCATTCATGGAGAAATACACCAATAAATATATAAATATTATAATATATATATATTTATATACTATTAATATTAATATATTATATATAATAATATATATTAATTATATAATATTATATAATATATATATTATAATATATTATATAATACTTTATATATATTATATATATATATATTATAATATTATAATATATATAATATATAATATATAATAATATATATATATATATTATATATTGCCAATAACCCTGGAAATGTTGCTTATAAGAGTAAGGAAGTAAAGGCAATAATCTCATCCTCCTTTTTATTTATTACTCTCAAAATCTAAAACTTACTGAAACATCATCATATATTTACTTACTAATTTTTATAATAATACTCCTCCAAATCACTTGAAGTCAATCATAAAATCAGACTGATGTTTGTAATGCTTTATGTATAACAGTTACATATAGAATAAGAATTATTCAGAGTCAGATTTTGGCACGAAACGTTTATCCTTAAAAATGCGTTAAGTAATATTTTTATTTATCTGGCGTACACAAAAAATGCCTCAAAACGAAAACGGCTTTACTATAGGGTGGTAGATAAAGAGGACCCTCACTTGACTCAGTCCGGAAGAATTGTTTATAGAAGAGTGTATTAACTTGGAAAAAAGTTGTTGAACTTTCAATTCAATTATCACTTAAACTTATATTAATATTAAATATATATATATATATATATATATATCATATTTATAAATATATTATATATATTTATATAATAATATATATATTATATATTATATTAATATATATATTATATATTATATATTATTATATAATATACTCTATATATGATATATTATATATCATTATTATATTATATATATATATATTATATAATTATAATAATTATAATATTTAATATATTAATTATATATTATATATGTATATTATATATATAATATAATTATATATATATAAATTTTATTATATTATTATATATATTATAATATATATATTAAATTATATATTATATATAATAAAAATTTATATAAATATTATACAATATAAATAAATATTAATATATATATATTATATTAATATATATATATATGTTATATATATTAATAATAATTATACATATAATATATATTAATTATATGTATATATAATAGTATAATATTATAATAGTTATATCTTATTTATATAATATATTATTAATTAACTCTATATAATTATATATATATATATATATATAACTTAGTATATAATTATATTTAATATATAACTATTATACAGTATATTAATAATAATATATATATATATATATATATATATATATATATTATAATATTATATATATATATATATATATATAGTATATAATATAATACTATATATAATATAATATACTAAGAAATATATATATATATATATAAAATTATAATATCTATAAGATAATACTTCTATTTAGTGATTGAGGGGACCTGTACGTATTCATTAGATAGATAAGTTGCCCGATGACAGAATGACGATGACAGATCTGTATAATAATTTTTGCCAGTGACAGTCAGTTTCAGATTACCTTTTCCAGGGTGCGTGGGGAATTTGTTTAATTAGCGGTGGCGAATTTAGGTGGTCTCCTCCCCTCGCGCCCCCTCGCGCCCTTCCGGCCCCTATCGGCGTCGACCCCGAAAAAAAAGCCCCGAAGACTTTTTTTCCAGAACAAATAAATTAGAATATAAATAAAAAAATGATAATAAAATAAATAAATAAATAAAATAAAAAATATAATAAAAAATAACCCATTTTATAACAACACTCTCTCTCTGATGATACACTTACCACCATACTAAATTTCCCTCAACCCATACTAACGACCAAAGCACATTACCAATGAATGCATTTTTTTATTGGATAATTTCGCATGTCTAATGGTTTGATAAGGCTTCTCTTATTTCAAAATCACCATGTGAACATATCCGTAAACTCAGATCTCTATAATTTCAAATTTGAATAGCAAAGAAAGTTCTGCTTTCACTGGATTTGAATGTATTAAGAATAGTTTGTGTATGCATAGTTACTGATTCTATGATATAATGATTAGACATATATATTATATATAAATTTAAATACTATTAATATAATGTAAGTAAATGACGAGAGCCGAACAAAGAATCAAAGGGATAGAGTTTCAAGACGGATGATACCACTTGAAACTTCCGTGGTTTAAAGATATTCTGGAGCAGGTTCCATCAAATCATCACGTTGCTCTTGCCACGAAGCAACGAGCCAAAAAGAAGTTGACTGTTCAAAGCTTGTCAAACAAGTATGGGGAAATATTTAAATAATGCCAAAGAGAAGGTATTATTGAGGCTGTGGAAGTACATCCGAACGATTAAAATAAATTCTTCTAGATACCCCACCGACCAGTAATTAATTTAGCCCTTCAGGTAATGACCAAAATTTGTCCCATTTTCGACTGCAGCCTCAAAATTGGTTGTAGTTATTAACTTAATAAGCATCGTGTCCAGGGGTTGATTTAATCCCCTCCTTATTTAAATTTTTACTGTTCTTCAGAACAAACAAATTTATCGTTCTGGCGGATATTTCTAAGGCCTTCCTCCACATAAAACTAAAATTGAAAGAGGACAGAAATTACTTCTGATTTTTCTGAGAGGAGACTGGTGGTAAACTACTCACTTATCGTTATGCCACCATCATCTTTAGGTTGGCGGTCAGCCCATACATTCTAGGGGCTTTGATACAACACCGTGTCAAAAATACCGTCCCAATCTCTGTACCTCTCTTCTTCAAAATAATCTGTACGTTGATAATTTTTTGTACACTTCTTCGTCTGTAGACGAACTTCAAGGTATTTTTCGAGAGGCCACCTCACGTATGAGTGAGGGGGGCTTCAACTTGTGCTCCTGGAACTCAAATTGTCCGGAGCTCAAAGAAATATTCAAGGAGGAGGGTAAACTCGCAACTCTCATTAGTGATAAAGAAAAAGTATTTAGGAAATTTTTATAATTGCGTTCAGATAGTAAGAGTCCTAGCAACTTTTCAATAATAATGACCCTAGGAAAAGACAGCTCCTGTCAGAGATCTCAAAAATATTCGATCCCCTATGCCTTTACCTCCCCGTCACCGTTCGAGGACGTCTTCTTATGAAGAAGAAGAAAACCTGGGAAGTGGACATGGGGTGGGACGATAAAATCGCTCCCGAAATCAAAAAATTCATGGGAGAAATTGAGCAAGGACCTTAACTCTCTGAAGGAGGTCTCTTTTTAGAAGATCTTCATTTGAGTCAAGTGACTCTAATTTAAGTATTCATATGTTCTGCGATGCAAGCACTGTTGCTTATTGGCTTCGCTAGTGTATTGTTTAATCTTTTTTAAAACGTATTCAAAATCTTCTTTGGTCAAAGGGAAAAATCGCTCCTGCAAAGGGAAGAACGCTTCCCTGTTTGGAGTTATTGTCTGTGTTTTTAGCATAAAGTGCATTACCACAAGTTAAGTGGACTGTCCGGTGTCAAGTTCAAGGAATCTGACACATTATTCTCCGACTCGCAGATAACTCTTCATTGGATCCAAATAGGATCTCGGAAATTTAGCAAATATTTCGTGAGGAAATGTGTGCAAGATATTCGCCATGCAGCTTCTTCGCTCAAGAGGATATTCGTTAAGTCAAATTTCTATACGTCAGAACAGAAGATAATCCAGCTGACCTATCTGACAGACGGTATTTCTTAAGGAATTTCAAAAGAACATGTCCTTCTGGGCAAAAGGGCCAAAAAGGCTCTCTTTAAATAGTATTTACTGGTCATCAGCTGAACTGGAAACAGCATCTCCAGTTTTTGCTGTTGTTCAAGATGACAATGAACCTCCTGTAGTGGATTTGTCCAAATATTCAAACTTGCATAAGCTATATCGAGTCTTCGCTTTCTTAAAAAAGTATTAGAGAAGTGTTCCCTTGGACAAATCATGATTTAAAGTACGTCTGCATTGTCTGCAAGATGCAGAGACATTCGTTGTTCAAAAAGCTACAATTTTTAGAAGAGAAATTTAAAAATAATCCTTCTTAAATACTAGTTCCGGACTTTGTAAATAATCTCAACTTGTTCTTTGGATGAAAATCGTCTCATCAGAAGCAAGGATCGCTTGTCAAGATGCAATTATTACAATTATGATGTAATTAACCCCATCTTGCTGTCAAAAAGCCACCACTTCTTCAAGTTAATCATAAGAGATGCTCACCATAAGTGTAAGCATCAAGGCATACAAGCCACTCTTACAAATATTCGGCTCCAAGGCTTCTGGGTGACATCAGGAATGTTTGCAGGAATGCATAGTCTGCAAAAAGTTTAATAATTATGCTTTTCGGTACCGGCGGTTCACCATTTATTCAAAGACCAGGTGGAATTATTCAGCCTTTAAGCATGTATTTGTTGACTACACCAAATATTGGTGGGTCAAAGTCAAGGGCTCTGGCTCAGTCCAAAAAATTTTCATGCTCATTTACACATGTCTAAATATTCGTGCGGTCTATTTAGACCTTGTAGATGACATGTCATCTAAATTATTTATTCAATCGTTTTGGAGTGCCTGACTGTGTTTATAGTGACAACGCGCGCTCCTTCAATTAATATTCTAACTTTTTAGGAACTTTCCTATTGTCAGAGAGTGGGGGTGAGTTTTTAAGGAAAAATCAGATTTCGCATAAGCGAATTTCTCTGTATAGCCCATGGGTAGAGAAGCCAGTGGAACGGTAATAGTGTGGTGAAGGTTGTTTATTCAAAACGAATTAGGACGTCTCGTTGAATGTATTTCGACTCTTACGATAATCTGTCAGATTATTGCATGGATGCCTATAAAAATTACGTCCGCTCACCTACACCACAAGTTCAAATGAGATATTACCTCTTACACTCCAAACGATTTCATCAAACCCTTGTCAAAACCGCGTATGGCATTACCGGAGCTTGTCAAATACTGCAGCTTTCTGAGTCAACTTCGGGCAAGAAAGAGCTAGTAAAAGTCACTGAAATATTTCTTCAGAAAATTCGAAGAATGTCGTACAAGGTGATACAAATGAAGTACCCGTCCTCAGTTTCTAGAGAGACTGGGAAGAGATCTCTACCAGGCAGCTGGAAAATCTAGTCAAAAAGAATGACGTCGTTCTTTTCAAAAGTCCAGTAAAAGAACGTCCTTACTGGCAGATGGGATAGTCGTAGATTTTATAATCGGTGACGACAATAAGTCAGATCGGATGTACGGTCAGGATCTGGGGACAAATCAAGCTTTGTATCCAGTCAAATAGATTGTATCCTAGAGCTTCATTTTGGACCCATAGTTGGTATCAAACACCCTTCATCGCAAACACAGTCCCTTTCCTTCAGCAAATCATCATTTAAATTTCCTGGAGGGGTGAACCCCCTTCTACGTCTGCGACGGCTGCTGGAAGTTCATCATACGCCAGCTGTTAGAGATTATCAAAAAATAGCGCCTAAGCGGAAAGCTGCAGAAGCTGCAAGAAAAATATTCTGACCTTGAAATAATCGAAGAAAAATCGATTACATCCTGCAGCGGTTTTTCAAAATATTCATTCTAAGTAGAGTTCTGACTTCTGCCGTATAGAGGCCAGAAAGCCATCCCCCCGGGAGGATATAAAAATTATAGTCGAGTTGTCAAAAAAGAGGTATTTCTTGGAAACCTGGGGGTTGCCAAATGCAAAGAGTAGAGAGCGGTTTTTGGATATTTGAGAATTTCATTCGCTGTTAGCTTTTGAGCTGAAAACACCTTTCGCTGTTAGCTTCATGCTGTTCATTCGCCTTTTGATTTCGAACTGTTAAGTTTCTAATTAAATTTCATTCGCATTTATTTTCTGAACTGATAAGTTCTCTTTTAAAATCATTCGTTGTAAGGCTTCAAGCCGGTAACAATTTTCACAGTTAAGCTTCGTGCTGAATTAAAGTTTAATATTCAAATATTCCTTTTATCGAAGATCGTTTTTTATGTGCATTTTAATTTAACATTCTGGAAAGCTAAAACGGGTCAACTACTTCGTTTGAGCTTGGGAAAACAAACTTTTCTCAATAAGCTTAAAAAATTAAAAGCCTACTTTTTTTTTTTTGTTTTTTTTTTTTTTTTTTTTTTTTTTGTGGTATTATCCCACTATTTAACTAACTATTTTAGTATAGTGAAGACCTAAGGCTTTTCAAGAGTATACTCTCTTAAATATTCTGACTTGCAGTGCACATAATCTAACCTGTTATTGACTGGCCAATATTTCCAATTCTTTTAGAATTTCGTTAAGTTCTTAAATCTGAACTTTCTATAATCTGATGAGCGTAATATGCTGATCTCTATACGACTTAAGAATGAATAATTTAACAATTATATTAATATATATATAGTATATATAATATATATTAATTATATATATAATATATATATATATAGTATTATATATATATATATATATAGATTATATATATATATAATATATATATATATATATATTATATATATATATATATATATATATATATATATACTATACATACATATACACAAAGCTATGGTAGACTTTGTGTGTGTGAGTCATAGAATATTAAGTTTAAATTTAAGTTTTGAAAGTCAATGCTATGTGTGTTGTGAACGTATGCGTCCATCTGAGGAAACGTTGAGAGATACGATTCTTTGGGATATCGGATGAATGTTCTGGATAGGTGAGTAGGAGCATCAGATTGATAGAGTGTTGGCGGACCTGAATGGTTGAGATAGGTGAGTCTTCACAAAAAGGGATGCGGTATTAACAGTGGTTTTGGGGTGGCGGGAGAAAATGAGAATGGTGGAAGGTGATTGATTTTCTGTGAGGAGAGTGAGATATGTGTGTCAAGTAATACTTTCTTTAAACCACAAGAGTATCCTAAGTATACTAGAGTTGTGTAGGTAGAGACTGGTATCGAAGTGAAAAGTATGACTTGATTTTGGTTGGTGAACGCAGTGGGAAGATTGTTGCAAGTTCAATAGCGATTGGATGCTTCACACTACAGTGAGTGAGTTTAGTATTAACGGTTTATTCGCGATATCATATACCTATGTCTCGTAATAATTTCGATATCATTCTGGCGTAGGTGGTCTTGATAGGAGAGGAAGGTGATTACGGAAGAAGTAGGTCACTAAAATTAACGAAGTGAGATTGTCTTAACTTGGGTGTGACAATAAGGATAAGTATTGTAAGAATGCGCTACTCATCCTGATAGGTAGATCGCTTGAAGTGAACAAACACGTTAGATAACTAGTTTAGCCAAATATGGCGGGCGCGAAGACAGTCCTGAAGACACGCAAACTGTTGAGGTCAGCTTGATGAGGTGCCGAAGGATAGTGTCGTCGAGTGTGCTCAGTGCAGTATGAGGAAGTGAAGAGATCCGTTCAACAGGCGAATAAGAGTGAGCTGGACTGGAAGAGGCTAATGAAGCAGGATTAGAAGTAGAAAAACAGAGGCGCTCCGTGGGGTGAGTCCTGTAATGAGGCACACTATGAGTCGATAGTTTGTTCACGGAAGCAGAATGATCGCTGTTCGGGATGAGGTCTTATATAAGGACGTACAAGAAAGAAAATAATCAACCAGGATGCAATACGTCATAGAGAGAAAAAAGACGGGGTCAACTATTATGAACAGCGTTATGGAAGGAGGGTAGTAGAATGAGAGAACATCAGCCAGGGCAAGTAGGAAGCAATTACATTCCTCTGGCGAGATAAGCGCGGGGACTAGAGCTGGGTTCATAGCATGAGAATAAGGAAGCGAACTCTTGGGCTTAGGAACTAACTCGCGAGGTCGATGGTGCTTTCTAAGTGATTACTGATTGAAAGAGATGCTGAGGGGAGTGTGCGAAAAGCACACCTTCCGCGCCACAATCGAAAAAAACACTTTGCCACACAACGAGATAAATTATACACGAGTAATTGACTGGACGTAAGGATGTGGCTGACAATGTAGGGTTTTAACTGGGGTGAGAAGCATAAAAGAACGGACACTCAAAATAAAGCGTATCTCATTGAGGAGCATCGCGGTGATCAAGCATAAAGAGAGAGAGTAATGGGCCTGAGGCGCTCGCACCGACACGGAGCCTATGCATCAAAAGTCCGGTTAACCAAAAAAATGCCTGCAGGAATCGTATAGATGAAAATTACTAGTGAAATGCTCAAGGAGCGGAGGCGGAACATGGTGGATTCGCACTTGGATCTTGGAAGTTGTGTAAATAAGCGTTTATTGGGAACGCGGTAATAGTTCCACAAGGAGGAAGGGAGGCAAGCGGTGTACTAGGCCCGTGTTGATCAAGGGCGGTAAAGGCGAGAAACACAAGGGGAACAAACTAGTAGAATGTTTGATGATTAGGGACATACCAGTTGGTATTGGAGGTTGTGCATTTGTAGGGTTGAAACCGGTTATATGCGGGCTTATTCTCTTCTGGTCGAAAGTTCGAGGGAAGCAGAGTTAAAGTGTTCGTCGAGACGACTAGAACGGCGCACTGACTGCTCGAGAAACAAGAGTCGCGTTTTAAGCGAAGTTAGGTCAGTAGTTATAAGGGGTCTCACCATGAAAGGCATCCGAGCTAGATGTGAGTCAAGAACACTACCTTAGATGAAATAAATGATGTCTGACGGTAACAGGTGTGTATAGCGACAGAAGAGACATAACTTGCCTATATACTATGCGTCCTGATGAGATGTTTAGCAACAGGCGTAATGACTCTACGCAGTCTCGAGATAAGGATAGCGTTACTTTTCACAGGTCCGGATTTAGTGAATATATGGTACGGCTTTGTCGTGGTACTTAGCCGCTTTGAATGGACTACAATGTTTTTTAGAGTGCTGAATGATGACGAGAATGGCTACGGAAGCAGCCATGAGTGATAAGAGTAATACTTATTATTGTCGTTCACTCAGTGACTTGGGAACTCTTTTCTTAGTGCACCATTGAATCCCAGGTGGTCTCGCGCCATAGGGATTCGTTGTCTCTTCCGTCGAGTTATGCAATTGTAGTGGATGATGGTCGACTTGGGTATTGACAGAAGAAATTCGACATTGGTCGACGAGGTAATGGCTAAGACGAATTCATTGGCCGTTCACCCTTCTTTTTTCAGAAAATGTTCAGTACATCGATTTGGAGATGAGGGAAGCGAGTAGCCCTTACCTCCATTATCTGCTGCGTCACTGATCTTAGGTTCTGCATGCTGAATCTAGCAGGCTTGTAAAGACGTCTATAAGACTGTGACAAGATTGCTGGTTTAGTGGGCCTGACATTAGTCATGGATCAGCGAGGTAGTGTGAAAAAATTGGGGACAAGCGGCGATTTGTAGATAGTGTTACGATCGATAAGAGATAGGTCATACTCGTTGCTGATAAGAGTGGTGACGGAACAGAACATTACCTACTCAGTAGTGGATACCGTTAGCTGACATGTTTATGCTTACTCTGGGTGAGCGCTTTTGAAGCGAAGTGGTTACCGAGTTGATCAATTGTGTACCTTCTTTAGTCCGTTCTATGGTGGTGGATAGAAGGAACGGGGATAACGGGTCTGACATGCTATAGTGTGTTATGTCGGTTAGAGATAGTTTCACCCGAGTGGATCGGACGGAATAATGCGCGCCATGGAACGCCGATCTGCATGCGTTCTCGCAACAGTTATACCATCTCCGTTGCTGCTTTGTGCAACGACTTAACATACGGTGGGTTACCTATTTACGTCTATGACGGGCACTCGCTTCATGGGTTTAGCAATATATATATCTTCCGGGAAGTCGCGGTAACCTGCTCTAGCTTACCGTGTCATGGTTGGTATGAATGGTGGTGAGGTAGTAAGGAGACTAATGGCTCGTTCGGACATAAAGATAAAGTAGGTGCTCCGAAAGATACTCGAATGGTGGTATACAGGTCTACCGGGTTAGCGAGTTTCAGCGGCGATTGCCTAGGATGTGGAGAAATTATAAGTTAATGAGGACAGTGAAAAGATAATTATGAGGAGTTAGTGGTCGGATAGATGAAGAAAGCGGTGTAAAATTGAAGTATGTTTGAAATGGTTTTCAACGTGACATAGATGAGTTGAATGATAAGTCGGTTGGTTAAGCGTGAATTGACCGGATAGATATGTTGGGAACGACCGGCTGGGAGACCGAAGGGAGCGAAGCAGTGGATCGAGTCTCGGTGAACGGCTATGTTGAAGGAGAGAAATTGTGAGTTGTCTAGACGGTCGAGAATATTAAGATGCCAATGATTAGAGAGAATGCGCGCGGTTTGTTGATGGGCGCATGAGGTAGTGGCCCACTGGCGCCAGGGTACGTATGAAGACCCTATACATGACTCAGCTCTCTCTACGCATAGTGAGTGTCTCCGCTCGCGTTGGTCCAATGTAACGCTTAGGGGTATTTTCCACTGTGTGAGA
Organism: Trachelipus rathkii; assembly: GCA_015478945.1. NCBI lineage: Eukaryota > Metazoa > Arthropoda > Malacostraca > Isopoda > Trachelipodidae > Trachelipus > Trachelipus rathkii. The sequence continues at coordinate 22,611 of JABUQX010047580.1, read as the reverse complement.
GCATTCACTAGATTAATGAGAAACTAGTTTGACGCAGGTAAAGGACGGCGTTTCTTTTTATCGACAATTTGTTGTTATCTCTCTATGATCAATTTCTATTTTTTACTCGGACTGTTGTAGCTCGCTCTAGTCTTAGGTGAGTGTGAAAAATATAAAGTGTATGATTGAGAGAATTAGATAAGGAAGAGAAAAATAAATATATATTTATAAATAATAAATATTACTATAAAATATAATTATAGGTCTACTATGCGATATAATTGATAGTACGTGCTAGGTTCATTAGGTGAAATTCTTATTTATTTTATTGTATATATATTTTTATAGTAGCTATGGTATCACGGTGAGGTGGGATAATCCGGTACTATTATAGTATATAACACTCTAGATTTTTTAGATTTATTTTATTAAATATTATTATACTAATGTTATAACGATATGTTCAAGATTGTTGCTCAATATTTTAATTATTAATGTTCGCAGAGATGTGTGTACTGTCCTCTCCTTGGATTTTATCAAATTTGATTATCGCAGAATTGGGGCTTATGAAGAGCATTAAGATGAGTGTGCAGATCCTAGATGTGGCAGTAACTTCATGGGTGTTATAGAATGGACTGGGATAATTATGGTGCGCTGAGATCTGTCGTGGAGGGTTGACCTCTACCCTATTTATGAACTTGTAGGGCTGAATCTTGGTATATCGTGTAGTTAGAGTGATATCTGATAGTTAGATATTTGTAGATGGATTACTGTTAGTGTAGATACTTCGCTCGGGGTGTTAGACATATAAAGGGTATTGTGAGTTTATAGAATGTATAATAGACTAATGTTTGGAGGGTACGAGGCCTAGGATGTCTGATAGGTCATGTATAGGTGAGGCGGAATCTTCTTAGTCGTAGCTCTGTTTAGTCTAAGTATCGTGTGAGCACGCTTGAACAAATAAGTTGTCTGTAGTTTATATATTACATTTATGGATCTCAAACTCATGATCCGGATGAGAAAGGGAGAACTTTATATATATATTTTAATTTATTATTATATATTATTATTATATATTATAATATATTATATAAAAATATAAATATATTATACATTATAATACTAGGCAATGTAATATGCAGAAATTAATAGTAGGATTAAGCATTAAGTGAAATGTTCAAGGAGACTATGGCTGGTTGCAATTATAACTCGTTGTGTACGTAAAGGTGACATTTAATAGTCTTGAGTTTTACGCGTAGGCTTACGGTCTAAGCATGAGGGTAAGTTAATTGGTGGTAGGCGGTGGTAGTCGACTGATTAGTCGATGGCACAATCATATAATTGGCGTAAGAGCGCGGAATACTATAAGTTAAAACGTGTATCACCTAAATTAGTTTGACAGCTACTCTAGGGGCTTTAGTGATGGTGTATATAAAGATATAAATTAGATAAAAACTGAAAGAAAAAATGAACGTGTTCTAGACGCGTTATGATGGTTGTAAAGAAAATTAAGGGATAAGATGGAAGAGTAAAATAAATGTAAAGCTATACGACGTATGTAGATGTTTGGTCATATGGAAAGATATATAGGGGATTAGTCGGTTGGTTATAAGCGGATGTATAGTGGTGAATGTGTGTGGGAATCGTTCGACCTCGGATCATGTGGAGATTCCATAAAGAGAGAAAAGTTGGATTATCGTTAGTTGCAGTGTTAGTCGCATTGGTGATTATGGTATTGTGAGGATAGGTGATAGTGAGTGAAGCGCAGTAGGCGATACTTGCAGACAGATTTAGTGAGAACTTCAATGGAAGATGTTACAACTGGTAAATATCGAATGGAAGGGTATTTAGATAGCCTTGTAGCAAGAAGCGACACCGATGATTCATTACAAGGGGACATCGAGAACTCCTCACACTATAGCTGTGATGATCTGCCACTAGTGAGGGTCCGTCGCGGTCTCTCTCACTTGTATAGAGCTAGTAGCATACTCCAATCAGGTTCAGGTTATGTTTTCAGACATGTTGATACGAAGAGTGTGGTTCCTCTCCCACCTTGTAGGCTCGCTCTGGAAGGAAGCGGTGTAACATACACACAAACCAAAACGCCACCCCACAACCGAAACATACAGAGTTTCCAACTTCAAAACATGCCAATATGAACAACGAAATTACCACATATAAACCACTAACAAAAAAATGTATGTTTATAATTCGTTAGTAATTACTCCTTCAGTATCTATCGATTGATGTAACTTTTTCAGTTTTTCTATTAATAAACCTTAAAAACGTCGTCTGGAAAACATATAAGGTTTCAGTTTTTTGTTTCGCAAGATTTTTGTTGGTGGCAAGGTGCCCGCCCCCCCTTCCTGCATACGCCCGTAATATATATATACTATATATATATATATAAATTTATATATCTATATATATATTATATAATAGTATATATATATTATTAATATATATATTTTTTTTTTTTGTTTTAAGGATATAAATTATATATATAATATATATATATAATAGTATATATATATATATTATATATATATATATAAAGTATTCCTTATGGTCCGTGAAGATTAATGAAAAATTGACAACAATTATTTTCAATGCACGATGGTACAGAAGGCATAAATTCAAATTCAACATTTAGATTCAGACTAAGGCTCGTACCTCAAGAATGTTTAAAATGATATTAACAATACTATATTACGGAATTGGAGTTAAAAGTTAATAAAGAAATAAATATAACTTTGTGCTTAAGTAATATGAATTTGCAGGAGACTCGGACTATGTAAGGCTTACGAAGTATCTAGGATGAGCCTATTGGTAGAAGCCTAGTTGGATTTTTATAAACTCATTCGAAAAAAATGGCCGTATGTAAATTTTAAAGAATATATTTAAAAAATCTAAAAATCCGGTTTATACTAGCCCGGATTCTCTACCGTGAAACAGCTAGCTAAATAATATACATATAATAATAAAATAGAGAAATTTCACTTAATGAACCCACGGCCACTTCGCAGGGCCTACTTATTTTAGATATTTTAATTAAATATTTTCACTAAAACTATACAATCACCTTATTTTAACACTCACCACTAAAAAATGCATATAAATGTTTATTATAAAATATAATACTGTTTTGGTAATTAGTAAAATATTTGAAAATAAGAGTACAAAAATTCAAGCATCTGCAACGTAACTTTTCTTGCATCAGAGTGATATAAACAAGCCACGCGTTGCGAACATGAAAATCATAGATTATATTTACATAGTGGTGCAGTTTTATCCAAATTTCTCATGCTATATAACCTCCATCCAGAGGAGAGATCCAAGTGAATTACTCCAGGAAGCGTTCCGGCCACCTCACCTCGACCTCTACTCGATCTACCCCTTGAAAAAGCTGGAGTCGGAGTCGGAGCATTGGAAACATGAGCGAGTGTTTGAGAACGAGTAATGGGACGAGCAGGCAGGGATGGAGTCGGAGCTGGTGGGTCCAAGGCATTACTCGTCCGTCCAACGGGTGAACCTATCGATACAAGTGAGGATTACCGCTTGCCATGGAGAGAAGAGGGCCAACCACATGTCAATGTGAACCCTCTCCAAAGCGGTTCACCAGGAGGTAAGAAAGTGCCTAAGGGGCCTTTAGTAGTTTTTGCACTTTAGAACGTTGACAGGAAAGACATGTGCGTGTCCAATTTGCCACGTCAGATTGATTGAGGCGCACACAAAACGACGTTGTCCCAGTTTGCGTGACAGGCCTCGATGCCAGTGTGTGGGAGAGCGAATGGAGGATTGAGGGAAGGACTGCCTTTCGAAAAGAGTTTGGAACGAAAATGACGAGGTTAACCTAGTCGAAATGTCTTGCACGAGCCCTCTCAATTGCCGGGGAGTTTGAGCACTGCAGCTGTAGAGAAGAGTCCCTGTTGGAGATCAACATGATCTTCCTCTTGGCTCGTAGCCATCTGCTGTCATATCTATGTCAGAGATGGAAGAAAAAGCGGTTAATTTCATCCGGGGAAAGTACATCGCGGTGGAATTATCCACTCCGAGAGATGTGGCGTATTCGCGTAGTAAACCGAGGACATACTCAAGGCTGTTCACTTCTCTCGGAGTGCCTCTTCATCCGGTGATTAGACCATACGAGATGTGATAGGTTTGTGCTCAGGTCAGGATATGAACACTCCCGACCTTCTAAGAAAAGTTACTGAAGTGCGAACAGAGCAAGGGTCACATGCCAAGCCAACTCCCAGCCGAAAAGCACTATTACCATGTGTCGCAGGTGTTGAGGTTGCGTGAAAAAAAACAGAAAGAGACAACGCCATTTAGAAATGGCTTTGGAGAAACCAGCGCTGACAGCAAATCAGAGGCATTCATTGCCCCTTTGTTGATGCAGAGTCCTTGAGGATGACGACAGAAGGGTGGCAGAGGACAAGGCCTCTTTTGAAGCCTCAAAAGCAGACCGTGCTTGAGAAGACCAGTCTACCTTTGTGAGAACTGCCCCGCCTTTATACGTCGTATCGAGAGCAGTAAAGGCCTAAAAGGCAGCAGCTGAGTGCAGAGAACCAGATGATTAAAAAATTACATCATCCCCAGTATGGCGAAAGCGTTTTTATTAATGAGGAAGAGGAAGGCGCGAGATAGCCGTCAACACGGTCTTACAAGAGGGGAAAATTCCTTCAGCAGAGACCGTGTGACCCAAAAAAGGTAAGGAAAGACGCACTGAATACGCACTTGGCAGGATTGAGACGTATGCCAGCGTCGTTCAATCTATCAAAAACGGCACGTAAATGAACTTCGTGTTCCTCAGGAGAGGAGGAAGCAACGAGATCGCCCAGATAAAGCCCAGGCAAACGGAAGACCACGAAGAACGGAATCAATGAGTCTCTGAAATGACTGATCTGCATTTCTCAAACCGAAAGGCGTCCTCGTATACTCGAAGAGACCAAGGGGAGTGATCACAGCTGCCTTGGGAATGTCTTCCGGAGCTATAGGAATCTGGTGGTAGGCCCAAATTAAGTCCAGTTAGAAAAGATAGTGTTTCCAGCCAGATGGGAAGTGAAGGACTGGATATGTGGAACCGGATACTTAACTGGAGTTGTGACAGAATTCAAGTCCCTAAAGTCACCACAGGACCTCCAATCCCCCGTAGTTCCTTTAGGGACCATGTGGAGCGGAGAGGACCAACAACTCTTGGATGGGCCCACAATGCCAAGCTCTAACATGTAATCAAACTCAGCCTTCGCAGCCTTGAGTTTCTCTGGTGGGAGACGATGAGCTCGAGCAAAAGTGGGTGGGCCCATGGTCTAATGTGGTGCTCTACAGAATGCTTAAGCTGAAGAGCAGGGATGCAATAAAGTGGGAAATTCCTTCTGCAGAAGGGTAAGAAAGGGAGAGACAACCCAAGAAGAAGAAGAAGGGGCAGCAACAGAAATGCCCTTCAGTGCAGAAGAAATAACAGAACCAGAAGAAGTAAGAGAAGTGGCACCGTCAACAAGACGACGATAACGGAGGTCCACCATAAGGTTAAAATGTGGCAAGAAATGTCGGCTGTGTCACATCAGCGACGAGAAAAACCCATGAAAATTGTCGACGAAGAGAAAGATCTAGCCTACACAAACGCTCTCCGTAGACCGGAATAGAAAAGCCATTTGCGGCGAAAAGTTGACGGTCAGAAAGAGGGACAGTGGAGTCCTGAGAAGGATCTCTGGGGACCAAAGAGAGACTAGCGCCAGAATCGACCAAGAAAGAAAGGTTAGTGGAGCGATCATAGACACGAAGAACATCTTGTGCAGTAGGAGGAGAAGAAGAAGAGCCAGCAACCCCCGACGCTGCTATGAAGGACCGGCTGTTGAGTTTCCCTGTTGAAAAGAACAGGGAGAAGCATACTCCTTCGCCTCCAAACCATTTGTATGGTGATAGTAACAGTACCCATGAGGATGCTGTCGTTGACGTAAAGAAGAAGCAGAAGGGGAACGGTTATTACGAGAAGAACGGTTATAAGTAGAAGAGCGGGTACGGGAAAGAAAAGTGTCATTGGTAATAGCAGTAGTAAGAGATAATAGAGCAGACTTCACCTCAGGCAAGCCCGCTTCGAGAGCCGAAACACGAGCATCGAAAGATGAAGAAGAAGAAGAAGGATGTAGAGCGAAAGCGTGAGAGTAGGAAGGTTGCGGTGGATGGGGAAAAGGAGCCTGAGAGGAAAAAGCAACTAAAAGCGGTGGAGAAGCAGGAGAGGAAGAAAGAGTGCTGGAGGCAGGGGAAGAGTACTGGGGAATGTGTTGCGTGTGGGGTGCGGCTGTTTGCGGGGGAACAAGTGTGGAAAACACAGGAGGTATAGGAGACAATGCGAACGCACTGGAAACAGTAGCTGTCAGAGGGCGCAAAACTCTAACTGCTGTAGCGGCAAACTCAGTGAGGGAAAACGCCAGATTCGATGACTGCAGAACACTGTGATGTTCGGCGAGCATCTTCTGGAAGAAAAGAGTTCGAACTATTTGTTCCTCCCGTGAAGAGGGAGTACTGCCTAACAAATTCACCATCCTTACCATTAACTCCGAGGGTTTTTGATCCCCCAGTGTTATTGCTGCAAAAGAAAGGAAAAATGAAAAAAAATTTAGGTGAAAAAACCCGGGCTCACTGTTTTGTTTAAATGTTTTTTTGTTTTTTTTGCTAACCCTGGCTCGTATATTGAAAGACTGCTCCACTTTATAGTTTCTCTACAACAAGAGTCGAAGGACAAGAAAATTTTATAAACTTTGATCAATTCCCCTCCAAGAAATCTTTCCATAAAAAACTTGTCCATTTTTTAAATCTCATCTAACTCTATTTTCAAAACCATAAATCATCCTTGTACTTTTACATTTTATTGCCTTTAACACATGTATAAACTTTTCCTAGGTATGTACTACAAATTTACGCTAATATTCAATTAACGACCTAACTTTACTCTTATATAGTTCCTCATTAACCATTTGCTCTTGTCAGCAGCATTATTATTTGTTACCTAACATTTTGTTTGCTTTGTTGTTATACGTCCTAAATGTTTCTCTCATACTTTCGAATTACTACTAATAGTCTGCACTGTTTTTTCAGTCTGTCGTATATTAAATTCCTTATTTGAGTTTCCAATATAAAACTATACTTTTTGTGAGCGAATTCATTTGCCACTTATGAGCCCAATCAAGAGTTTTTTTTTATTCAAGTCATGCTGAACTTGCATACAACTTTCTAGATTCCCGACAGTATAGTAGTCAGTTTAATATCATAAACTGGATTAGAAGTCTTACGTTTTATTCCTTCATCTAAATCGTTATCTTCCGATACTCAATCAATCAATCTTGTATCCAATTAGAAGCCACTCTACCTATTCCAGTCTAAAGATGGGCAAAATCAAAGATATGAAAAAAATAGATCATTTATTCCCTATTGTTGCCCTAATTTTAAACAATCCAGTGGCAAAATCATATGAAAGATGATAAACTATAAGAAGTTATTGCTGCCGTATTGCTTTATTGTCTGGCGAATCTGACATCTTTTCATATGATTTTGTCATTTGTTTGTTTAAAATGATGGTGGTTGAAAATAAAAGGAAATACTCGATTTAGGTTTTTAACATATCTTTGGTGACTCGTGGATCGAAGTCATGAACGATTTTGCCCATCTCTATTCCATAGTGGAAAATTTATGCATTAGCCTATAATAGTATTGGGAGTGGAGGGGCTTTTTTTAAATGCTTTCCGAATATAAAAAATAGCAGGAAAGCTTCCTAACACAACCATTCTTAAACTATAAATTCCAAAAGGTTTATCTGACGATCTACCCCTCCTAAAATAGTGTTGAGAGTTGTTATATATTATTATCCGATAAAATGTTTCCCTTCGATCTTTCAGTATTCTGTAGCACAATTTTGGCTTATAATAGGGGCATACTTAAAAGAGTTAATAATGTAAATGCACAATCAAGTCTAAGTCTTGACAACACAACTTGTTCTTATGGATGAACAAACGGATGGACATCACAATTTGTTCTTGTGAATGGACAAACGTTGGATAGATGGACAACACAACTTGTTCTTATGAATGGACAAACGTTTGTTTCACTGGTAATTGTGTCTGGAGAAGCCGATCGTGCAAGTCTTCCTTTGTAAATAAATATCCTTATAAAAGGATTTTGTATATAAGTTTATAATGCATTAACATTATGGTAAAACTGCATTAATACAACTATTAATTAAAAAATTAATTGATAAATATTTAAATGTATCAAAAGATTACACTCAATCAGCTGTTAGTCGAGAGAGAGTTTGTCTCTCCCCTCAGCTGGTACCGAAAGTCATCTGAAATTTCTCTCTCGATTTTTCTATTAGCACAAATTAAAATTACGGTAGGCCTGCTTCTTTATTTTACCGTAACCGTTAATAATTGATGATATCGTCTGAAACTTGCTCCAGACATTCATCTTGTGCAAAGGAAAAGTTCCACTCTCACAAATGTATGTCTTAGTTTTAGCCAAAGTACTATGCCGCTAATTCTTCGTCGCGGCTCTTCTCCCCAAAAATGTTGAAAATGTAAGAGCTACCATAGATTGAAGAAGCATCTCCAAGTAAAAGAAATTATTATAAGATCATACTGAAGAGCAGAGAAAGATGTTAAATCTGAAAGCTAAACAGAAGAAGACGCTATAAATCAAAAATTCAGAGTGTTGAGAGAAAAGTTTAAACCTATATCCCCCATTAAGACTTTTGTGATAACAGGGATGTTATGAATCTAGGCAATTAAAGTAAGTTGCGATAATTTTTTTCTTTTGTATAACTACAATGCTAACTGTTGGAAAGAGAACAAGAAGTGCGTTATGGGACCGCTAGGGAAGGTTATAGGTGATTACTTACGAAAAAAAAAAATTTTAGAATTCTATAAATTGACAATTTTTAAATAAATTTCAATATATTTAATGTATGAAGTGAGTAAATAGGCTGCAATAATGGATTAAATAGATTTTTATACACCCAAAAATCAACGAAAGATGTCATCTGGTAAGGGAAAATTGCCAACTTTGGTCAGGATGTCAGCGGAATTAAATTTAAATCGACGCGATTTCCGGCTAGGTTTACTTTTGTTTTTAAGCATTTGGAATCAGCTGTTGTGATGAGCACGTGGTTTTGGAATAAGAACCAAAAAATAAAAAATAATTAACATATTTAAATTCTATAATTGATCAACTATTGTGATGAGTTTAGTCCATTTGGAGAATATTAGATTTTTAAGCAGATTTATTAATTGAAAATTAATCAATTCGGGGACAACCAAGCGCCATCTTTGTTTTTACATTTTTCGTAAGAACGTGCTAAAATTCGGCAACGTAAAAATTTGCAACTTTACAAAATTAAGAAGGAAGATTCTTAGTTTATGAGCATTTCTTTTTTTGCGATTTTTCGGGTAAAAGTTTGACCAAAAAGAGCGCAAACTCTGAGCATTTCTTATCGTTTCCGTAGAGCACATCAAAGAAAAACGGCTATATATATAATATATTATATATAATATTATATTATTATATATTATATATATTAATATTTATATATATTATATTATATATATATAATAGTATAATTTTTAAAATTAAATTATTATTTTTTAATAACGGTGATCTTATGCGCAATGTTATGGCCTGGGCACTGCTGCAGTGTAGAGAATAGTATGGTTTCATTACGCAGTGTTCGATATATATATATATATATTATATAATATATTATATATATCATATAATATATTTATTATATTTATTATATATATACTATATATTATATAATATATATATAATATATATATAATATATCGTAAGGCCATATTTATAGGAGTAAAAGATATCTGGTATGTATGGGTATCTGGAAAGAATTTCGGTATCAGTATGGTAGGTGAAAAATTGTGAGTAATTTGTATCGGCTATTTGGTTGGACAAATTTGGATGGTGAACACTAATTATGATAGTATAGTATATATATATTATATATATTATATACTAATATTTTATTTTAATTAATTTTAATTTTATTAATAAATAATATATATATATATATTATTTATATATATTATATAATATATATTATATATATTATATATATATATATTATTATTATTATGATATATAGTATATATATATATAATATATATTATATATATATATATTATATATTTATATATATAGTATATATAATATTTATTACTATGGTATTCATCCTTCTGCAATTTTTTCCCATCTATTTTTGAAATGGATTAATGAAAATGTTTTTTTCTTTTGTGAGTACTTGTAGGGATGCTGATAATATATATATATATATATATATAAATATATACTATATATAATTTATGATATATATATTATAGTTGTATATATATATATATTAGTATTACTATTATATATTATATATAATATATATTGGAGAAGCTTGCAAATGAGCCTTTCCTTTATAATAGATATTATCATATCCAATCAGAATAATTATAATTTAAAAATTACAATTATTATATAATTATGCGAGTATTTTGACACACCACACACAAACACACAACACCACACACACCCACACACATTATATATATATATTATATATATATATATTATATATATATATATCATATATATATATATATCTATATATATATATATATATAAGTAGCTATATTATAATTTTTATTAATTAAGGTTCTGAGTAAAGGATAAGAAGTTTAATAAATTCAAATAGATGGATAGGTTGTTTGATCCGGTTGTTGCTTGACTGGCAGTCGATGGTTTTGAGTGGCGTTTGTAATGTCTTTAGTGTATTTGCCTCTAAGGTAGTATTTGTACACTTGAACGTCTCTGTTTTAAATTGTTTATTACCCTTTTATGGGATTTAATATTTGAAGATTTTAGATCATCTTTTAAAAGATAGATTCGTTTTAATTTTTTATTTTGAAACTTTTTTTAGTTTTAGATGCATAGCTTAGTTCTTAACATTTAGTTCTAGTGTTTAGAAGCCCCCCTAATAAGCTTATTTTGTCTCTGCAACTTTTAATTTTTGCAAGAATTTTAATGTTTCTCATTTTTTTTTTTAAACGGGTTTTTTAGCACAGCACTTAGTTTTAGTCATTTTATTTTAATTATACATAAAGTTTGTGATAATATAATTTTTTTTTAATTCTAACATCAAGTTTGCCATCTTTGAGGAAACTGGAAATATAGTGTGCATTTTTTACATATTTATTATAAATTACGGTTTTATCGTTTTAGCATTTATGGCGTGTTTGTGCGGTAACGCTTTTTACGCCAGCTTTTTTTTTGTCTGTTTTGTCTTGTTTGTTGTTTTTGAGTTTGGTGTGATTGATTGTGGTGTGTATGGAGATTTGCGCAGGCGGCGGGCTTTCCCCTACTAGATTTACTAAATCGCGGCTTAATCTCTAATTTGCATCGTGGAAATACACCTCTCATCTAAGCTTTTGCTTTTGTGGACCACAGATGCTAAGATTTATCTCTAATCGTTTAATGTATGAATATAATTATTTCCCATAATTTCGTCTTAAAGGGTGGAGTATGTGTATGTTAAAATAACATCCTGTAAACGCTCAGAATGTGAATCTCTAATTGATGTTCTGTGGCTTTAACAATTTTTTTTTCCTAAATACTAATTTGTGCTTCTGCTAACTGTTCTCCTACAGAAAGATTTTTTCACCGTGCCTTTTTGAAAATTTAATATCTCGAGATGTTATATTTTTCATACAAATACTGAGGTCTGCCTATTAGGGTTCATGTACATAACATGAATGTTGGGGTCTTCATGACGATTGGTGGGGAGGGGCGAATATTCAGCACATTCTCAACGATGTGGAGCAAATAATTAAAGAAAGCACACACATTCCGGATCGGTCCTAGCAGTTTTGAACACCACCTGATATGTTTCACACTGTCTTCTTTTCTAAATACACCACTTTCCCTCTATGTAATTTGACTACAACCTATATCTTCTAATTTTAATACTTTTCCCTGCCACATCATCTGCTAAGTGTTTTTCTGGCACTTTGATCGGCCGATTGGGGGGCTTCGTTGCTTACCCTAACTATAATTGGGATAACTGCTTTGTATCTGGACGCTTCAGCTTCTGGCGATAAAGTGGGAGCTGATCTCTGATGGGATGAGCAGGTTCATAATCCTTCCTTGAACTAAATTTTTCTCCTCATAAATCTTGGTTGATCGTGCTTGTTTTGGCAATTCAGCTAGAAGCAGTGGTTCGGGAGGGAAAAATTCTCGTTTCCTATACTTCTTGCTAATTTTCATTTGCTAGAATGTTGCAGGGATCTCTTGATTGAGCAAGGGGCTTATCCCATCAACGGAAAGTGGCTATACTCTTGGTTTCCGTACTGCAAAATTTTCTGGCTTTGCAACCTATTAATCCTTTGTAAAAATACTGTCTTTTCTCGTCTATCTCGTCTGATGTCGTTGATAATTCGAACCTGAAAGGCATCTCTTCGGCTGTATTTTTCTCTATCAACCTGGAATGATATGGCATTCTCATCCCTCCTCTTTCTATCTCAGGTTGCTATGCTTTGCTTGTGATTACATTCGATCGCGTCTGGGGCCTGAATTAGAACAGTTAG
>JABUQX010047580.1:0-5000 GCA_015478945.1 Trachelipus rathkii | reverse complement strand
AGAGTTATCAATCTAGGAATCAGGAATCAATCCATTCCCTTAATTAGGAATCAATCTAGATTTTAAATCTAATTTATTCCAAGAAATCCCATTTTAAAGACTCACTATCAGGGAAAGGGAAGTAGAGACGACCGGAGAGAATTGGTGAGGGCAATGAAGAGGGAGAAACTGTTTAGGCGGTTTAGAGAGAATTAAAGAAGGGTTATGGAGGGATAAGCCGATTCTTTAAACAGGGTTGGACCACGAAAAAGTCGTTTGATTTGGGCCTGAGATTGCTTAAGTAAAAAGCTAATGAAATAGCTCCTTTTAAGTAGTGTCGTATAGGCGCGAAAATATTAAGATCAAAGTTTTTTTCTTTAAAAGAATGAAATATTTATGAATATGGCAACTATTTTGAAAATTACTTTTGAATTTGCGATGTAATTACTCGTATACTGATATAAACAATGTTGTTATATTACATTTGCATACATAATTTTTTTGCGCAGTTTTGTTTGTTCAATCCTTTAAATATAAAGGCGGCTTCAATATTGGTGGAGATAGTTAAAAGAATCTCTCACTTTTAAAAACTTTTCCACCTACTTGGTCAAAGTAAAGAATTGGGTTCATACTTTGAAATAATAAGTAATAATAATATATAATAATATAATAATAAATAATAGATAATAACTTTTTGTAATATTTTTATATGTTTTTAAAAATTTTTGTGGTTTTGTGTATTCTTGTGTTGAAATATATTTTATTTCTTTGATATACTCGTCAAATAATCACAATATTATATTAATACTTTTATTATTTTTTATAAAACTGTGAATTATAATATTGGAAAATTTTTGATATGATTATGATATAAATGAACATTTTTATATTGTTATAGATATTGTTATTTGAAATACGACTAATGAATTTTTAATTACAGCTTAATTATTTTTTTAAAAATTAAATGTAACATACCTGTTTTTTATTTCATTTTTCTTTATTTAGGTTTTACTTCAGATTGAGTTTTTTAGATTTGGATATTTTTTATGGATGTTTTTGGAATTTTTTGAAGGACGAAATAGAATAAGAAACTCTCTGGAATTGTGCGTTTATTAACCTACATCTGGTGAAGAAGAATATATATATATATATATATCTATAGTATATATATACTAATAATATATATATATATATAATATATATATATAATATATATTATATATATATATGATATATAATATATATATTGTATATAATTTTTTATAGTACTATAATATATATATATATATATATATAAATCATAATATATATAATATATATATTATACTATATATATATATATATATAACTAATATTATATATATATTATATATATTATCTAGATATATATATATATATATATATATATATATATATATATATATAGTATATATATATATATATATATTATATATATATAATATAGATTCTCGGTGTCTGGGAAAGACTGGAACTTTTTCATTCATTTCTTTTTGAATAACAGTACTTATTAACTTCGTATATTGATCATGTCGACCTTTAGATTCTAACTATGAAACTAATTTGTTTATTTCCGCTCAGTGTGGATTTATTTGGACTTACCTATGGCTTTTTCCCGGGCTATATAATATATATATTAGTTATATATATATATATATATATATATATATATATATATATATAGGGTGATATATAATATACTATAGTATTATATATATATATATATATATATATATATATATACTATATATATATATATATATAGTGCATTTATTTTCTATATTTCCTTCCATTCACCGAAAGGGGGAGAGGTGCGCAACATAAACTGGAAACAGAAAAGTTAGTTAGAAAAACATACCCGTCCCAGTAAAAAAAAAAAAAAAAAAAAAAAAAAAAAAAAAAAAAAAAAAAAAAAAAAAAAAACAACCAAGGGCTTCACAAGACAACGTCACACGTCGACCCTCCTGTGCTATCTCGTCATTGCATGGTTCATTCCCTTGGTCAAGTCCACCACTAAACACCATCAGAAAAACCCGCCATTCACTCCTATTATGCTTCTTTCTACTCACCTCAGCCAAACTTATATTCCCTTCCTTCAGACATTCCTTTATTGACTCAATCTACTTTCTCGTCGATTTTCCAGCCAATTGATCCCCAGCACACTCGCCCCGACACATATTCTTAACTAGCCGACTATCATAAATCTTTTCCATATGATCAAACTATCTTAATACACAATCGTTTATTCTCTCATTTATGCCTTTCTTTACATCATTCAACTCCCTAACACTTTCATTCCTCATTTTATCACTTCTTCTCACACCTAAAAAACCCATCCATCTGAGGAGATTGCACCTTAGATCTATACCTCTTTTCCATAGTTTCACTACTATACATTAATACCGGCCCCCTTTTCCCTGTCTCCGCCCCCTGCTTGGCGCTTCCACAGTTTCACTACTCTACATTAATACCGGCAGCAAGATACCCTCATACTGAATCCTAGGGCACTCAAGACTTTGTCCCTTTACATTTGCCAAGGATTCAATTGCGCAAGCCACCTTCTTACCATTCACAATTTTCCTAAAGCAACCTGCATCATCCATTCCCTTTTCATCCAACAGAAAACCTAAATATTTAAACATGATTTCACAACGCGGACTCTCCTCACCTACTACCATCATCTTACTTTTATCTACATTTACATTTAAACCCCTTTTACAAATCCTTTCAAACTTTTCATTTAAAACTTTCTTCAGATTCACCACACAAAACCAAATTATCAGCATACAATAAGCAGGGCACCCTACACTCTCTTCCATTTCCCATCAGTCTAGCACCCCCTCCTACCACCTTTACCTCTAATTCTTTCAACACTCCATACATATGCAAATTAAATAGCCATGGAGACATTACACATCATTGCATCACTCCACCATTAATATTAAACGATTCATTTTCTACTCCATTTATTCCACTATTGTCATACATACTTTTAATTCCATTCAGAAGCCAACCACCAACAACAACATATATCACTAACACGTACCACAAAACTTCCCTATTAATCCTGTTATAGGCCTGTTGCAAGTCCATAGAACCTAAATATAATTTATTCTTCTTATCTCACATTTTCTCACTAATGTTTCAATGTGAATATTTGATCTACACATCCTCTACCACTTCTAAATGCATCTTGCTCTCCACCAATCAGTCCCTCAGTCACTCGTCGCTCTCTTTCAACCAAAGCTAACATATCAAAACCTAAACTAAGAATATAATGTACAACAACTCGATACACCTTACCCTAATTTCATACTGACCAACGAATATATGCTAACGTAACAAAGTTTTCACATCAATAAAGCTGAACTATCATAAATAGCATAACTAGCATAACCTGAACTAAGAATATAATGTACAACGACAAACCTAACATACCTCACGTATGAATAAGCTGCTAACATTCACAAAGTTCCCTACTTATCCAAGGTAAAGTGGTAACAGTGATACAAACTCTAAATACTGACACCCTCCACTTTTTCCCAACATATCATGAGGCAGCTAAAGCAAGTATTATATCTACAAAGTCTTAACAAAGTGTCCAACCTATCAAAGATCCCGCACTTTGAACTATGAATTGATACTACCTTTATCAAAGTGTCACGCATATCAAATATAACATCATTTTGAACAATGAATAAACGTAGACATTAGCAAAATTTTCGGCCAAGCCTAACATTACTGTTAGGTAAGATTATGAGTTGTTGTACATTATATTCTTAGTTTAGGTTTTGATATGTTAACTTTTTTGATGTGAAAAATTTGTTATGTTAGCATTTATTCGCTGACCCGTATGATAGTTAGGTAAGATTATGACAATTTTTTTTTAAATATCACTATGTTAATGTAAAATTAACATTGCTATGGTAGAGAAATGCTTGAAAAAGTGTAATTAGGTTACGTTTTGTAGGTAATGTTAGTTACTTGCTGTTGTTAAGTAGGGAACTTTGTTAATGTTACTATGATATTTTATTCAAAGAACTTATTTTATGCTTGAAAAACTGTGAATAGGTTACGTTTTGCATACTATATTAGTCACTTTACTGTTGTTAAGTGTGGAACTTTGTTAATGTTAGCTGTTTATTCATGCGTAAGGTATGTTTGTAGGGCATTGTCCGTTTGTACATTATAGTTCTTAGTTCAGGTTATGATATGTTAGCTTTATTGATGTGAAAACTTTGTTACGTTAGCATATATTCGTTGATTAGTGTATATGTTTTGTATGCTATGTTAGTCACTTTACTGTTGTTAAGTATGGAACTTTGTTAATGTTATTTTTATGTTATGTTTATCAAAAATGATACTCGAAAAATGACTTGAATCAATAGATCAATATATCAATAGATCAGGGAAGGGTGGGGGAGGAGGGAGAGGGGAGGGGCGGGTGGTTTGATTTACTGATTTACTGCTTTTGGATCAGTAAACTAGTACACTTTACTATGATTATTTTTTCAAGGAATTATTTTTTGTTATGTTTGGATAAAACTTTGTTATGTTTTGCAATTATTCAAAGGGGATTGATAGTTAGGTAAGGTTTATGATAAGTTTTTTTGTTAAATATTACTATGTTAATGCAAAAAGCTTTGTTATTTGCATAAATGTACACTGGTTTGTATGATAATTAGACAATGGTTATGATAAATTTTTGTTAAATATTACCATATTAATGCAAAATTAACATTGATATGTTAGAGATATGCTTGAAAAAGTGTGAATAGGTTACGTTTTGTATGCTATGCTAGTCACTTTACTGTTGTTAAGTATGGAACTTTTGTTAATGCTTAGCTGTTTATTCGTGTGTTAGGTATGCTGTTGTAACATTATATTCTTAGTCAAGGCTATGATAATGTTTAGCCTTTATTGATGTCAAATACTTTGTTAGTTGCATTTATTCCATTGGTCAGACTATATAAAGAACTTAATTTTTTTAATGTTATGTTATG
>JABUQX010047579.1:20000-35917 GCA_015478945.1 Trachelipus rathkii | reverse complement strand
CGTTCGTACCGTTCTAATATGTGCTCGCGACTCGCGATTGCGGTATTCAGGAATATTTTTCTAAGTTGACGTTTAGTAAAAGTAAAATAGTTTTAGATATTTTTCTAGTACGAAATATAGATATGCAAAATAGCTTTAGATATATAATATATATATATATATATATATATATATATATTATATATATATATATTATATAATATATATATATATATATATATATATATATATATATATTATATTATATAATATATTATATATAAATATATTAAATATATATATATATCAATTGATATATGTTTTTTGGAGCTCCACACCTAAGCTTATATGCAAGTGTAAGTAGCCTGCTCTGACATATCTAAGGCTTCTGACATCGGTTATGACACGCATCGCTACTTCTTAAGCTACCTTCCTTTGAAATTTTTTCCCTTCGCTTGCTTACTCTTGTCTATTTTCCTTTCAGATCGTTCCATTTCGCTCTTGTTGATTGCAGCAAACTTTCTTTCTCCTTTTTGTTTAATTGTGGTGTCCTCATAGTCTGTTTTATTTCTCCACCTTATTCCAACTTTCTTTAAAACGGTCTTCTCAGTACGATTTGGTACTTCAACTCTGTTCCCTCTTATGCTGCCGCGTCAAACTCTCCAGTTTTCTCCACTTTGTTGCAAGTTGTGCTCCCTCGTGTATCTAGAGTTGCCTTCTCGTCTACAGTTTTCGATTCAATTCTTGCCGATTTGCTCGGGATTTCTCAGTGGGCTAACCGCATTTCTTGTGAAATTTCAACTCTTTAAAAAAGGTCAACTTCTTCATAACCTATCTCAAAAACACTCCCCAACTTTTCCTATCCCCTTCGACGGCTTATGTCTCACCTGTAACAACATAAATATTCTTGGACTAAACCATAAATAGTGAATTGTCTCTGAGACCTCATATTCAAATCGGTTGCTAAATGGTCTCAATGAAGCTGCGAATTCTGTTCAAGTTGCTGTAATTTTTCTCTCTGCCTCAGTTACTCCAAGTTATATAAGAGTTCTTATCGCCCTGTTATTTGAAATACTCTGTATTATCCCATTATTTGAGGTGGATTCCGGTTTCCACCTGCCTTTTGGATATGTTGTTGAGACTTCAAGATAACAGAACTTAAGATAATATTGTCCATACTTATCAATTTCCCTTTGACCCTCTTTCTCTGCGAAGTTTCATTGTATATTGGTGCCCAATCTCTTTCTATAGGTATTTTACAAACCGGCAGCCGTGCTCGGGACATATTGACCTCACATTTCCTCAACACTGCGTCTCGGACCCTCGGTTAAAAAAACGAGGTGCCTTTACTCTCACATGGAAGTATTGTCCGTGAATATTTGGAGACTCAAGTTTTACTTAGATTGGGGGTTGTCCTCTTTCTTTCCAGCACATCTGTTTTGTTGAACTAATTGCCTTCATTCATTTTTTCCCTGCAGTATTCAATCATCCTCTCTCTAAGTCTCGCGTCTGCGACCACCTGAGGGAATTGCGTTAAAAACAAGGAGCGGGGCGAGGTTTTATTTTTTTTGTTCTTTAAGTTATATTTCTTTTTTATATTCCTTTTTTTCTTTTTTTTGTTTTTTTAAAACAAGGATTGCGTATGTTAGGGTGAATTTTACTTTTCCTTGGGTTTTTTATTCTTTTTCATTCTTTTTTTTTGTTTTTTTTTGTTTTTTGCCCCTTCTTTGGAAAAGGAGGGCCCCTGCCGGTACGTGAATGGTGATCATCGTTACGTATATATTATATATATATTATATATTATATATAATATTTAATATATAAAATTATATATTAAATAATATATATATAATATATATATATATATATATAAATATATTATATATATATATATATTATTAATATTTATATATTATATATATATATTATATATATAATATATAATATTATTATATAATATTATATATTTATATAATATATATTAATAAAAAAAAATATAAATTAATGATTTATAATATGATTATAGTGGTCGTCGTCCTATATGTGGCTCGCCCTAAATTTTTTAAAAATTTTTTAATTTGTTCTCCGAGATAGACTAAAGGTTGGCACCACTGCATCTAACATAATTCACACTGAGGACTGTCCTCACTCACAACCATAACCTTTACTCTATCTACGTTTACTTTCAAACCCCTCCTTTTACATTACCCTTGCCAAATCTCTCCACCAATCCCCTCAAACTCTCTTAAGACTCGCCACACAGAACCAAATCAATCGCATACAATAGGTAGGCACCCTCCACTCCTCTCCATTCCCATCATTCTAAACACCATTTCCTGCCAATCCCCACCCCGAATTCTTTCATAACCCATCCATATACACATTGAATAACCAGGAGACATAACACAACCCTGTCCTACTCCGCTATTTAATCCTAAACCAAGCACCATTGACACCATTATTTATTCTTTACACACGCTTCACTTCGTCATACCATACTTTTGATTTTGATTCCATTCAGGGAAGGCCTACCACCAACACCATATATCACTCAAACCCGCCATGGAACTTTAATTTAAACTCTATCATACGCCTGTGTAAATCCATAAAACCTAAATATAATTTATTCTTCTTCTCCCTCATTATTTTTCCAAATCATTTGTTTCAATGTAAAGATTTTGATCCACACATCCTCTTACCACTCCTAAACGCACCTTGTTCTTCCACCAATCAGCCCTCAGTCACTCGACGCACTTCTTCGACCAAAAAATACCAGCATATACCTTCCTACAACACTCAAATTAAACTTATTCCCCTATAAATTCTACAGTTCTTTTTTTCTCCCTTACCCTTATACAAGGGGCTACTATTACCGCTCTCCTCCAATCCCTTGGAACTATACCCTCCATAAAACGCTTTATTAACACAACTTCCAAATCACATATCAATCACAATCTCTGCCTCCGCCTTTTGATCATTTCACTTAGTAATTTCATCTATACCTGCAGAAACCCAACATACTTACCCCCACATATCTAAATCAACTTCTTCACCGCCTATCCCATTTACCTCCTCCTTACTAATAAACCTCATTCCCCAAAATACCTATTCCTTCTTGCACCCATCAAAAACCACAACATTTCACTAACACCTCGATCATTACTGGTTAATATGTGCAGATTTTTCGAAGTGTTCTTTCCACACTCCCCCCTCACATCCATTTCATCAGTACAAAAACACCATCCCTATATTATTTCTAAGCAGATCCCTTATTCTCATACTTAACCTTTCGCGCTTTCCTTCCAGAAGAGCTTTCCTATTTCCTTGTATGTCCTCATTCATTTCCTCCTTCCAAAACGTTCATTTACCTCTTGTTTTCTCCTACGTATACACTTTTAGTATTCTTTTTTTTCCTCCTTTTTAAAATTCCAAGCATCTTTCTTTGAAAAACTTCATCATTTGCTTTTTTAGTACATATCAAACCACGCTTCTTTTTTACCTTTAACCGCTTTCATCACCTCTTCATTTCCACCATTCGCTGTTAACATTCTTACTTCCTACTTTAGCACATCCACACACTTCCTTTTGCACTACTAACAATTTGCCCCCATCATTGGCCCCCAGATTTGTTCAGTATCAACTTGTTCACATTCAACGATTTACTAGCGAGCGCTCTACTACTTTACCTTATTCTCTTGCTCACTTAACTTTCACTCTTAATTTTACTACTTCCTTTCGCCACTTCCTTCCTTCTCCATCCAAGCCCCACTAAACTTTAATTTAGACGGTAAGAAAACAATGAGCCATACGCCAATTCCTTAAACCCCTCACTGATTTAGCATCAAACACATACTTCAACATCTTCCTTCTTCACCAACCACAAAATCAATATACTTTCACTTCGATATGATCTCAACCTCAAGGGAAGACTAGTATTAGCGCGAAGAAATTCTTGTGTTTTTTAAAGAAAAGTTTACTGACACGCATTACCTCTCCTCACAGAAATGAATCACTTTCCTACCATCTCATTTTCTCCCCACCCAAAACCACCTGTTTATTTACCATCCCTTTTTATGATCACCTATCCAACATTTCAGGTCCCCCAACAAATGAACTAACTTCCTTACTCACCCCATCCAGAACATCATTCAAATTATCCCAAAAAATCGGACTTCTTCAACGTTTCCCTTCAGATGGACCATACGCACAACCACACCACACTTGACCTATGTTTCATAAATTTAACCATTAGGATTCTAGGACTCACACACACAAAGTCTACCATAGCTTTGTACCACAGGTCACTCATCAAAAATTCCAACTCTTTCTCTCCCCCTCTCATTCCTCTTCCACACCAGCACGCACACATTTCACATCACACCACTTAATTTCACCTTTTCATTTCATCTTTGTTTCAGTCACAGCGAGCAAATCAAATTGCCCTTTCTAAAATACACTCATCACCTCTTTCCTCTTCTCCTTCAACATTTATTCCTCTGACATTTCCAATGTACCCATCGATCATACAATTTCGCCAGTAAATGTTAGAAGGAAATCGTTTACTTGGTCAGATCACGACCATCTCCGATTTGGCATGCTAATTCAGCTATAATTCCTAGCAAGAGATAGGTGGTATAGTGTGGCAGCCAAATCCCATATCATACCACCACCCCTAGTTCGACTTCTACGACACGCTAGTACATACGATGTGGGAAATTCTTTCTCCCCCGCACACAGGGATATGAGTAGTAGCGATGTCTGTATGGTGTTATCTAGAAGTGGGGTGTGTACTTAATCATGTGTATTGATATGTGGATATATATTAATGGGTGTGAGTTAGTAAATGATTGCCCTGCGAGGTTAGAAGCCATAGTGTGTGAAGTAATATGAACCGCAATAATATGGAAAGAACCGCCACCATTCTCCACTACTATAGTCATAATTTAGTAGACTTCCCAAAATCATCGATAAATATCTTCATATCCATAGTAATACCTGATAATATAACTATGACTCATAGTCATTACTTTAATATCTATTTGATAATAATATAATATATATATAATATATAATACGTACTACTTTTTGTACACACTATATATACACATATATATCTATCTATATATTAATATATTATAAAGGTTTTTGTTTTATTGTTGTACATGTCAATGGATTTGCTAGATATAAATAAGTATATATACTAAACAATAAAATTTAAAGTCCTAAAGAACCATGATTCAAAAGTCTCGAATATTTTCTTAAATTAATTTTTTAAGAAAAAACGGAATAAAAAGATAATCAGGAAGAAAAAGAGTATAATTGAAAATGTGAGATGGCGAACCAGAATTTAGTGAGTCAGTCAATTTTAAAACGCATAAAAAAAAATTATTGAAGACCGAACGACTATTAATCAATGAAAATTTAAACAATTAAAATTAAAATGAAAAAAGTTAATTAAAAATACGTCTGAAAATAAAAAAGAAAACTTATTATATGATATTACAACCGTGAGTAACATATAAGATATCCCAAATTATATTTTTCCGAAATATACCTTAACAATCATTGTTTACGATTTTTGCTCCTTATATGCAGGAAAAGATTTTATCCTGCCAAAAGTCTAAATTCTTAAAATAATCAATTTAATTTAATTTAATCATTTAAATAATATTTGTTAAAATGCAGTAAATATAATTTGCTTATTAAATTAACCTACAAGTACTTAAAATGCTCTTCTCTAAAGTGAAATAATAATTTTGTAATCTATATTGTACCTACATTTGTCATGGAAACCCCATTCCCATAAATTATATTTCGTTTGGAAACCTTAAAAGTGCAAAAAAATTTTGACTTCGGGAAATTTTTTTTTAAAAAACATTTTTCATAAATGAAATATTTTCGAATAATTACGTTATATCTTTTACTTACATGGTGTTTTTCTAACCTAAAGACATACCATAGGTAGATGCATGGCAGGGTGCCTTAATGCATGGAAGAGCCGCTCGCTGAGGAGCTCGCTTCAAAATGTGAAGCTTGGACGTGAGCGGTTTGCCATATGGTTGATTATAATTAATTATAAATATATATATATAAATATATATATAATATTCTAGTATATATATCGATTTATATATATATATATAAAATAATTCTCATATTTAAATATATATATATTATTTTAAAATACATTTGTCGGAGTCATTACAAATAGCATAAATTGTAATATTACTAGTATATATATATGAGCCGGCCTCAATAATACAAATAACTAATATCTAATAGTTAGAACCCATATATACTATCAAATATACTAGGTTATTAACATGCATAAATTAATAATATAATGATGAATAATAAGTATCCTATATATTAGTAGGTATACTAGTAATAATATCAAAACATACTAGACTGACTAATTAATTTATTTTAATTCTATGGCTAGTGTATATGTAAATGTGTGTGTAATTGCTACAATGGAATGTTCAAAAAATTATAAGGTACGATTCTATTATCACATTTGAATAACCGCAAATTAACAAAACAAAAAAATGTCATAAATATGTTTACCATTTAAATATTTTAAAGCTAAAGGTATTAAAATACAATTAAGGAAAAATCTATTTTCCCGAGCGAATACACTGTCTGTCTGAAGAGAGTAGCGATAGCTGTCAAACGACATAGATACTGAATAAAAAGTCAGAATATGATTTCTTTTCATAATATTTGACGATCTTTTTGAATATTTTACTACTATCTTTGATCTCGGATGTTCAGTTAGGAACCTTGGGATCGGTATGTGGTTTGACATTGCTTTCGGTATGAGGTGTTATGTAAGAACCAACAATTGTATAAATGCTATATATTAATAATGAAAATTAGTGCGTGAGAAGAGAAACCAACATTCTTTCAACGAAGATGTAATTTTTTTTATATACAAATATTTCTTGTAAGAACTATAAAAAGCAGCAACTCCTTTATTATCAAATTTTTTCTATACAATTTCATGAAAATTCGTGATTAGATTCTTTTTCAGCAATATTATATAATATTAAATATTATAATATATATATATTAATTATATATAATATTATATATATAATATAATATATTTATATATAATTATTATATTATATATTAATATATATAGTAATTTAATATATTATAATAATTTTATAATTTTCGTAGGATGATATGCAAGATGAAATTAATTATTGCCGAGTTGCTAGCCCTGCTATTAATATATTAATATATAAATTTTATATTAAATTATATATATGATCTTATATAATATATTTATATATATATATTATTTTTTATTAATACATTTTCAAATATCTTTATTAATTATTATTTATTTTTATTTTGATTATATTATGTGCCTAAAAAATTTATATAGCATATTTTAAATTTTTGTTTTTAATTTTAAATTTATTATAACATATTTTAGTTTTTAAGATTATGATGTCCATTATAGCGAACTTTATTCCATCATAGAATTGGGCGGTGGTGTGTAGATTCGGAATCAAATAATAGTAGTTATAACCATGAACTCTCTCTTTCCCTTAAGTGAATATAATACGTCGGAGTCACCAAAAATTTATTCTGTGCTTTTCACAAGGACCTGATCGGAATCATATCTAGTATTTGTCCAAATGTGGGATTTAAATCTGGGTAGTCCACAATTACCTGACCAATAACAGCTATTAGTATATTATGATATATTCACTTTTTGTCATCCTTGACAAAATTATCATTTTCGTTCCAACTTAGAATCACTATTAATGGAATCTCAAACCTTCAATTTCGTTAATATTTAAGGGTCCTATTATAGGTTTTTTGGAATCTAGAATAATACATTTGGACAAATAAATCATTAATAGACATAAACAATATAAATTACCTGTTGATCTTATTATTAAGGATTTATTGGAAAAAAAAATAGAATGGTTGTAATGTAACTTATTTTAAACAATTCCAATATGGCATTAGTAGATCTATATACTAATATTACTAAGTTTATTATATATATAATATTATATAAGTATATATATATAATATATAATTATTTTATGATATAATTATATTAATTAATATAATGTGAACATAGTAGTTATTGAGTATATACTATATTATATTATTAAGTATATACTATATTATATTAAATAGTATTATCTTATATATATATTACTATAGTTATATATATTATCATATAATCATTTACTAATAATTATATTACTAATATATATAGCTTATATATTAATGTAACTTTGAGTTATAATGAGTAATTATAATTGCTAATTTAAACTAGTATATATATATTTATATGACGTATATCAAGTCCTGATAACTTCAAATTCTCTCATTTTCTATGTTCATAATTTCTCTAACATATTATCATACTCTAATCTGTTCTCATCTCTCTCTCAAATCTCTTCTCTCATCTCTAATTCGTTCTCTCTTCTACACACATACACTACAACACACACAACATACCCATCACGTGTTTAATGAGTCTTTCTTGTGCATGAAGCAAAATTAACTAAATAGTTACAAATCATTAATTATATAAATACATATTAGTATATGATCTAGTAAATAATTCAAAAAGATTTGTAATAATATCAGCCTATCTTATTGCATATAATGATATAAATAATAATAATAATAATAATATATATAATATAATAATAATAAATAATGTAATTAAATTAATAATTCATAGATTAATAATAAAATATAATATAATAATAAATAATATATAAAAAATAAATAAATATAAATAATTAATAATATATAATAATAATAATGATAAATAGCAAATAAAAATTATAAATAATATAATAATAATATATAAATAGTAATATTATATAATAATAATAATAATAAATAATATAATTCATAATAATTAATTAATAATATATTAATAAATTTTCATCTATTTAATAAATTTTTTATTTTGGGAGGAAGGTAAGGGGATGCGGTTGAATTTGAGTGGTGGCGCTGGGGGAAGAATTGTAACGAAAATTAAAAATGTAGATATATATATAGATATATATATATATTTTATATAAAGTAAGATGAGAACTATTAGTTATTTAATATCAAATGTACTAAAATAGTTAGATGTTAGTTGTACTTGGAAATGTGTTTTCGATTAAACAGAGAAACTAATTGGATTATACTCAGAAAAATATAATAATTAATTAAGCAAACTTTCCGCAAATGCTTAGAATGAAATGAATATAAATTGATTAGAAATGGTAAATTTTATATCCATGGTAATATCTCACTCATGCTATTTATATTTTATTCTGAAATTTATTAATATAGTTTATACAAAAATTTGATTAGTCTATTGATAAGGTGAGAGGACATTTTAAGTGCTAAAATTAAGCTTTGATAAGCTTTTATAACTACTTGGTAGAAATGTTATAATCAAAATATAAATTATTATTATTTAATAGTATGCAGTAGTAGTGAGTTAAAACTATAAATATATTTGGTATTCAGCAACCATAGTTTAGCAACCAGGTTATATTTTTATACAAACTAAATATATAAAAAAAAAAAAATAAATAAAAATATAAAATATATATTTTTTTAATAAATAAATTAAAATGATCATATTTTAATAAATAATTTCTTGCGTTTTAAATTTAATTAACAATTTCTTTCTTAATTGGGAAAGTGAAAGTTATTTTCAAAAGAAGGTTCAGGATGGGTTATCAATAAACTATTAGATTATGTGCCTTCTGTAACACTTTTAGCAGTTTTATAACTAAGATTTAGATATTATTTATTTTTTAAATTGTTATTATCACAATTATAATTAGATATTTTATATTATTGCATTGTAAGTTTATGTAAGAGTATCCAGAACTGATGAAAATTTATGAAAAGCAGTAGCTTTGAGGGTGTAGCTGACAGCAGATTCCTAAAAGCATTCAATTAAAATGAAGACTATTAAAACGATCAACTTAATGAAACTTTTATAATCTTAAATTTCTACGCTATTAATACTCATCAATAGCTCTAATGACTGAGTACGTCACTCTATTACCCTATCATGTACGCGAAGTAGTTATGGAAATTAAGTGAGTATTTAGGTAATGAATCGAACACCTGAGGGCGCCATTAGAGCATACATCTGGATATCTCTTCCTATCTGTACAACTCACCTTAGAGCACGTGAATAGCCGTATCGGTTTGGCTCTATAAGCTCAGGAATCTTTTATGTATCATGTTGCTGATAGAATCTCAGTTAATCTCCTACTCTGAATATTATTTTGATATTATATTATTATATTAATAATAATCATAATAACTTCTTGCATAAATTAATAAGCAAAATAAGTTATATTTTTATATAATAAAAAGCATTTAATATACAGGCGAAATAGTGGCCAATTGAAAACTAAAAATCAAATCAATTAGGATTTTGGCAGCTTCAGTATCCTGGTAAAATATATATATATATAAGAAAAAACAAGGATTTTCTTGTTTTTTTTGTTTTTTTTAATAAAGTGAAAATAAAGTAAATTATTCCATTTATTAAATTTAATAACATTTTAATTATTATATATTTAAATACTATTTTTATAGTTTAACCTGTGGTTTTGGATATTATCAACTACATCGTATTATGCTATTGTATTATATTATTATATAATATATAATATATTATTAAATATATATATATTTATAAAAATATAATATAATATATATATAAATATTATATATATAATATTAATATAATATATTATTATATAATATTATAAAATAATTATTATATAATATAAAATATTGTATTATTATATATATATATATTATATCTATTAAGCGAATTTCGTTTTTATAAGTATTTGCATATTTCATAAAGGACCTAGAATTAAAAAGAGTGAGTTGTCAGACACGCAATTTCAAATATTGTCTATTATATATGGTTATAAGTACTGTAATGGGTGTTCGATCGAAGTAAGTGTTCAAATGATAAGGCGCACAACGAAAGTTATTAAGTAGATAACTAAATAATTTTGAGATAATATTATTCACATCATATGTCTTTTGTCGAAGACGAGGTAAATCATATTAGTCTGCTGGCTTCATTATATCGTATATATTATTAATTTATTTATTTGATTTTATTAATATAATTATTTTAATATATATATTATATATATATATATATATATATATATATATATATATAATATATTTATTATTTAATATTATTATATACATTTTTCGTTTATTGTATTATATATATATATCGGTTAAATTAAATATAATATATATACTTTAATTATATATATAATATATATCATTAAATATATATATTTATATATAGTATAATATTATATTATATATATAATATAATATATATTATAATAATATAATATATATATATATATATATTATATTATATACTATATTATATAATATATAATTAGTAAAACATATTAATTGTTAATTAAAACCAATATCTAATCGATTCTATATACTCAAAACTACAAAATAGCTTACAGGTGAGAAATAAGGTAACACATTGTTTGAATTATGGGCAAAAAAAAAATATAAAAAAATAAAAACATTCCAAAATATATCCAATAGCTACCAGAAAAGGAAATAATTCTTTTGGAATCTTATATAATTATAGTTATGAATAATGTAATATAAATTAAAAAAATAACAATAAATAAATTTAAATTATTAGTGAGTACTAACACTGTTATAAATAGTAGAAAAAATAAGTATTTATATTAATTATAATTATACGGTAATATAAATATAATATTATAATATATATATTTATTATTATATATTATAAATTTATTAATATAATATATATAGATAATATATACATATATTTAAATTATATATTATATATTACTATTATATTATATATTATAATGTTATATAATAAATATTATATATAATAATTAAATATAATGGATATATCGGAGTATACACTCAGTGAGCCCTAATATGCAAAGGGCTGGCCCGCGGACAGGTGAGGTAGACGTATACATAAACCCTATAGGGAATAGGGCGAGCTACCGATAGGTATAATATATGTGAGTTATGATGTAGGTATGATAGATTATATATTCCGTAATAAAATGCAGCTCATGTCTTTCGATAATGACGCTGATTTACGAATGTGTAAGGCATTGCTAGCTTGTACTTATTTGGGTTCTATAATAAAATACAATATTAAAATATAATTAAATTTAACGCTTCATTTCATCATATTAAAAATATGTTGACCAGAAAACAGTCAATAATGACACATATAAAACACAAAAACAAACAGAAAGATTCTTATTTTGGATGTTAATATATTAATAACTTTTAAAAATGATATTTTACAGTATTTACACTACTATTATCTTTTTATTTTTTTTTAATTTACATATAGTATATTAAATATTTTTAAAGATATATAAAATTTTATAATGCATTGTCGTATTGTGTTTTTATATATATATATTTTTTTTTTAATTTTTTTTTTTTATAATATCTACATATTGTATAATCACATTACACAAGTATACATTTCAAATGTAGTATTGTTATGGAATAGATAATGATTTAATAATTACAATTAATATTTAAAATATTATAATAATCATAATGATCTAATAATTATATATAATTTTATAATTTTTTTATTGATAAAGAATAATAAATATATATATATAATAAATATATAACTGTTATCTATTATTATAATATTATTATAATTATCATAAAATATATTTATAAGTATTTAGTTGTATAAATAATATATAGACATATCTACAATATATATATATATATATATATATATATATATATTAATAATTATTATATTATTAATTATATATATATATATATATATATTAAATTTATTATATATAATCATCCACACTTTCTCTCCCCAGTGAGACTGGGTAATGTATAGGCTGCTTAGCAGCATGCACTCGGAAATAGAAAACTAGTATGAAGAAATATGATCGCATAAAGTATCGAAAAGAAATAGCTCAAGCTCTTAACACGCACCCGCCTTAACTCATTAAGTTGAGAAAACTACTGTTATAGAGCTCAATCGGAGACCTGGAGAATAAACGGAACCATCACTATCTGGCATAACTCGTTCATTTGTGTGGTTCATTCTCTTGGTCCAGGTGAGGCCCACAATCAAATAAAACTTCACATAAACCCGCCTATTCACTCCTATTTATGCACTATTCTCCTCGACTCTGCCAACTCACATTGCTCTCCTTCAGGTATTCTTTTACTGGAATACTCAAATTCCACTTTTTATCTTTTCAGGTCTCGATTTCACATCGTAATACTCTACACATATAATATAACTATTCTCGATAATCTTAACCAACCGTATTCATCTAAACTATAAAAAACATGATACTAATATCCATTGTCAAGCTTTATCTTCATATTTTTAATAGTTTCTTTATAACATATTATACACCCATTCCTCTGAAACATACACCCTAAGTACTTAAACTCAGACATTTGATAAATTTTGCTTTACAAAATGTATATTTTATATATGTATCATTTCTCTAATTTTATATTAATCTAAATCTGACTTCTCATCAATATCACTAACCACATGACCTAACTATAGGTATTTGCACATTATTATTAAAATATATTTATATATATAATTATATATTATATATATATATATGATAAATAATATAATATATTATATTATATATATATATATGTTTATTATATTGATATTAAAACATGTATTAAAAAAGTTTTATATTTACAGCTAATAGACAAAATTGTGTAATAAAATCTAACTTTCTTGCTCCAGAATCCATAAAGATATACATAATATGAGAGCTATCTATTACATTAATCTATCATAATGGTAACACACAGTCACGACCCACTGATAAGACCACTCCATATAACGCACATCTCTAAGCGACTTAAATTTGCACAAGCCATCCTTTCCTGCCTAATATTCAAATACACTTTCACCTACTCATCTTAATCGATTCCAATTACCAAACTCTTATTTCATCCAACTATATATATTCTCATACGTATTCCACATGTATTTATATCAAATCCTTTGATACCGAATACCTCTCTTATTTCTTTAAAGGTTGGCTCATATGGATTACCGTTACTTATAATATTAAATTTTATAATAATATACACTATGTATAATATAATAGATTAAACATAATTAGATGTAACATGGCATAAGGCCCAACCTGAGATTGACATCGGTAGAAAACTCAATAACTAAGTCATTTAATATTCATAAAATGTGTGCCCTATAAAGAAAGATTAATATTTTATTTTATAATTAAAATATAAATAATAGTTAAGGTATCTTTAAGAGATAATAAATCCCAGAATTATAATTTAACAACTTTTTATGTTGTGTTTATTCAAAAAAATATTCCATTTACTTTTCCAGTATAAGCATGGAAGTTTTAGACTGAACTAGCTATTTATTGATTTAACCATGAATTACAATTACTATAGTATTCTATAACATAGATCAATATAGTATATAAAAATATAGAAAGAAGAGACACATCAATTAATCATTACAGTAGATAAAATTGTATAAAAAAACGCTATTATTCAAACATGACATAATAATTAATAAATAACTGTACTGAACATTTTAAGATAAACGGATAGATATCATTTCAATACTCAAATTCAAAAAATCTGAATTTGTGATGGCCAAATAAAACATTAATGCTTTCACTTTAGTATCTGCCGTGCCGTAGAGCCTGTTCACTAATTTTGGGGTGTTTACATTCCCACCTACCACTTAAAATACGCTCGCTCTTCGACTGATGAGGGAGAGGGGTGATAATATTTGCTGCTATACATGATATAATGGAAACCTGGCCCTTTTGCTATGCCTAGCACATGATAAGGTTCTGTTCTAGTAGACAGTCTATCTTCCATTGGTTTCCTGGTAAAGCTTTATCTCCTACTTTCAAGATTGCAAATTTGAATTATCTTGCTCCTTGATGTGGATTTGCTTCAGTTTTTTCGATGAGGTTCCTTGCTGTGATTCCTTGAAGGTGATTGAGATGTCAATGCAATTTCGGCCATGAACGTTTATCAGAGTCTTAACATATCCAAATCCTCTTCATCTTCAGTAGGTTTTATTTGCTGAAAAGCCACCATCGTCACTATCAGTGCTGTTGCCAGGGTTGCTGATAAGGCGGCTTCCACTTCTGTGAATCTCTTTTTTGTCACGCGATCAAGCTCCTCGGTTATGCTATTTAAATGCATTCTAGAAGTGGTTCACCGTCGGAGATGCCATTCTTGTGGGGTTTCAGCTAGTTTAAGGAATTCCTTATTAGAACCTTTTATATATCGAAACTAGATTTATTATTGAATCAAAAAGTTTCTCATAATTCTTTACCCAAAAAGTAAGAAGTATCAGCCATATTAACCAATACCGATACCAAAAAAAATGCCCGATACTGCCGATATCGATACTATCGGTACATCCCTACTCATAATATAGTCAAATAATAAAATCTCATGCTTGTAACATGATGTGCAATTACTTGCTCTTTAATCCTAATTATAACTATAAAATAAGAGAAAATTACTTAAGAAAATAAATTCATAAAGAATTGGTAAAGGATGTATTTATTAATAGTTTTAAACTCTCACAGATTTTCATCGCACAAAACCAAATTTAATCTGCATATCAAATATGCAATTGCTCTTCTTCCATTCTTCCATCATTCTAACACCTTCTCCTTCCACCCCCTTTTCATTAACCCATCGATATACAAATTTGAATAACCAAGAGGATACATAACACATCCCTTCCTCACTGCTATTAATGTTAAACCAATCACTTTCGACTCCATTTATTTTTAACAACACGCTTCACTATCTATCATACATACTTTGATTTCCCATGCAGA
>JABUQX010047579.1:0-2500 GCA_015478945.1 Trachelipus rathkii | reverse complement strand
GATGACATGACCCTTCATTCTTCAACTCATATCAATTCCGTCTTTACATTAGAATATTTCCTATTCCTATCTTTCTGAGATCTATATTCTCTGATCTGGATAGAAAATTTCAGGGGTTATTCAAGCCCTAAGCTTTGTGAAATTTAATTTCTTTAAAAAAACCCAACTTCTACAAATCTCTCTCTAAGACACTTAACTTTTCTATCTCTTTCGACGGTTCTCTCGTCTCTCCTGTTGACAATATAAACATCCTTGGCCTTAACATAAACAAAAAAATGTTTTGAAAACCTTAAATCACAGTGGTTGCTAGGGCGGCCTCAAAGAAACTGGGAGTTCTGTTTAGAGTAAGTGAGACTTTTTTTCCTCTCTCAGTTACTCCAATTATACAGTATCTCATCCATAACTTAGAAGTGGAGTGGTCCGTTTCACGCTATCTGTGGGGGTGGCCTTGAGCCTCATCCGGCCTTTGATAGGGTCGAGTCAAAGGCCACAAAAGACTTATAATCGTCCTGTACTTCTAGTTCACTTGACCTTATTTAGTGGCGCGATGTTAGGTGCTGACTTTTTTCTATAGGTACTGTAGAGGCAAGTGCTCGAGGGAACTTACCTACCACCACCTTTACGGCGCCCTCGTAGCACAAGGGGGGCTGTGTCGCCGGCACATGAGTTTTGTGTTGATGTTAGTAACTCCAGACTGGTTCGCTGCGGTGCTTCTTTCTTTCCTGCCACCTCTGTTCTGTGGAATTCTCTTCCATCATCTGTTTCCTACTCAATTTATTTCCCTTACTTTAAAGCCTGCGTCTGTAGTTCTCATCTGCAATTTTCGTTAGATGGAGATTTTAAAGTTCAACACCCACTCTTGAATAGGGCTCCTGCCCTGTGAGCGGTGCGTGACAACTGTAAAAAATAAATAAATAATAAATATCTAATAAGGGAATTCTTAAGTTAATGAAACCTTCACTAGAATGATACCTGACGGTGAACTAATCTTTGGACACTATTAGTAAATGAGACAACCAAGAGTTAATGTTTGACAAAAAAATTAGACAGAGAAGTGGACCCCCTTATCTGCAACCCCTGGCAACAGCACTGATAGTGACATGGTGGGCCAAATAAACCCCACTGAAGATGAGGTGACTGGACATGTTGGGGACTTTGATGTTCATGGCTGAAACTATTGCATTGACATCTCACCCACCTTCAGCGAATCACACCAGGTCTTCATCGTAAAACTAAGAAAAACAGTCATCAAGGAGCAAAGATGAATTCAAATTTGGCTCCAGCAGATGAGCTCCACGGAAACATGATGCTGCCATATAGAAGAGAATCCTTTTTTATAGAGCATGAAAATATTTATGTCATTATTATCATGATTATAGCAAACAATATCAAAGCAACATCCTTAATCAGTCGAGAGAGTGTCAGATTTTCTCTCTTATAGTGTAGGAAAGGAATGTAAACACTCTAAAAAGGAACAGTCTTCAAGGCCAGATACTAGTGAGTTTTGGCGTTTTTGGTACCAATTAGAATTTTGAATTTATATTGAATGATACTCCATCTTTTAAATAGGCTGTGATGTGAAGTTTATACATTGAGTATGTTATTTTAACTTTTCGACATTAATTTATATTCCTTCTTTCATTTATTTATATTGTAGTTGGTTAAAGAATCTTCTTTGTAAATTGTAATCATGTTAAAACATAAAAAGCTAGTAGCTAAACTTTGTTAATGCTTACTGAAAAATGGAAATGGAATATTTTTAAATAAACACAAACATTAAAAAGTTATTAATATTATATTTGCAATAATTATTACTTAAAGGTACTATTTTAATTTATAAATAAGTCTTCTTAAGTACAAATCCAAACATGAAATATATAAGTGACTAAGTATTGTTTTTGTACAGGGAACAATTGAGGCTGCGCTTACAATGCTCCATTTTATTACTGTGGATATTATATTAATTAAAAAGTATCGGTATCGGTATCGGTGGTATCGGTCGATAGAGTATCGGTATCGGTATCGGCCTCTTTCTGGTATCGGTACATCCCTAATATATATAGTATGAGGCATTATGATATATAGAGAAAGAAAGTATATATATATATATATATATATATATATATATATATATATATATATATATATATATATATATATATATATATATATATATATATATATATATACCGGTATATATATATATATATATATATATATATATATACGGTATATATACAGGTGCGGCGGCAGGCAGTATAAGGTGCTATAAGAGCAGAGAGCAGTTATATAAGGTTGTTAGTTGCTATATATATATATATATATATATATATATATGTTGCTATAGTTATACGGTATATATATATATATATACGGTATATATATATATATATATATATTTAAAGTATGGTAGCACGAAAACGCGAAAGCGTTTCAATGATAAATGCGAAAACGTATAAAAACACCCAACATCTATGGAGTAAATGAACGAAGTACATCG